>RJWM01043257.1:0-13903 GCA_004363535.1 Dasyprocta punctata
CGCTCATGCTATTGAGCTAAATCCCCTGTCCTATTTTTTGAGACAGCATCTCACTATGCAGTTCAGGCTAGCCTTGAACTCACTTTGTAGCTCAGGCTGGTCTAGAACTCACAATGATCATCCTGCTTCAGCCTCCCAAGTGCTGGGATTAAAGGCGTGCACAACTACGCCTGGCTTAGGATATCACTTATTAATATACCAACATTTTCTCACATTTCAGGACAATTCACAGACAAAGCAGATAAAAGGTGGGGGGGAGCATTGTAATATAATAAATAATGAAAATATTTTATTTTAATTCTTTTTCAAAAATCTAATCTCTTACAGTGTACTTAATGATCAAGCTCATTAAGATAATTATTCTAAAGTGTTCTGAAGGATATTCTAGAAAGAGATAAAAAGGACTACAACTCCATGAACCCCAACAGAATGAACCCACTATGCAGGGCAAGCAATTAAGCAGAGAGGAAAGAAAGGGAACCAACTCTAAAAAAATAACATAACAAGGAAAATCAATAAATATCAGTTACAGCCATCAATGTTAATAGTCTTCACCAAGCAAAAGAAACAGACTCGCAGAATGGGTCAAAAATAAGATTCAGCTATATGCTACAAGAAACATATTAGTTCAAGAAGAACTAGACTAAAATTTAAAGGATGTAATACAATACTTTATGTGACAGGAACCCAGAAAAAGGTAGGGAAGAGCTGTTCTATCTGAAGAAAATGTGAATTTCAAGCCAAGACTGATTAAGACAGACAAAGAAGGTCACTGCATCTTTGTAAAGGGAATAATTCAAGAGGAAGAGTAAACAATTATAAATAGATATGCACCAAATACTACCACACCTGACTTTATAAAACAAATATTAATGGACAAAAAAATCAAATAAGCACTAATGCAGTTTTAATCAGGGACCTCAATACCCCACAGTTACAAAGATACAGATCAACTAGACAAAAAATCAACAAAGAAATATCAGAATTCAATGAAACTTTTGAACAAATAGACAGTGGATATCTACCAGCTGTTCCACTCACATTAGAATACATGTTCTTCTCAGCTGCACATGGAATGTTCTCCAAAATAGACCACATAATTGCTCATTGAGCATGCATAAGTAAGTGAAAAGGAATTGAAATTATCCCATGTATATTATCAGACAATTGTGCTGTAAAGTTGGAAATTAATGGCATAAGAAACCATAAAAAGTTAATAAACACACAAAATTAAGTGAAACCCTCCTGAACAGCCAGTGAGTCTGAGATGTAATTAAAGAAGAAATTAGACAGGTTCTACAATTAAATGTTACTATCAAAACAAGATAGTGGAATTTAAGGGACACAATGAAAGCATTCCTATGGAAATGTATAGCCCTGAATTCCCTCATCAGAAAAACAGTGAGCTCAAATAAACAACTTACTGTTGAACCTGAAATTTCTAGAAAAAGAAGAATAAGTCAAGCCCAAAGTTCATACAAGGAAGGAAATTATAAAAATCAGGGCAGAAATTAATGGTATGGGGGCTAAGAAAAAAATACAAAGAATTAATGAATCAAAGCATTGGTTCTTTAAAAGATTTAAAAAAAAGATTTAAAAAAATTGACAAACTCTTAGTCAACATTATTTTTAAAAAGTAAAGAAAACACTCAATATCATGCATTTAGGACTAAAAGTTTGAAATTGCAACAGATCCTACAGAAATCCTGAAGATCATCAATACCTCCTTCAAGAGCCTGTATTCTGATAAGATGGAAAACACAGAAGAAATGGACAGATGCACAAATACATATAAGTTACCAAAGCTGAATTAAGAAGATAAAAATTTCCTTTCCTTTGTCCATTTTTAACTTTGGTTGCTTTTCTGTTGTGAGCTAGTTGGATTCTTGTTCTATTCTGGATACTAATCCCTTATCAGGCACATGAATGTAGAACATATTTTATCATTCTGCGGGATTTTTTTTTTCACTTTGTTCACAATGTATTTGATGTTTAAAACATTTACTTTTAATGAAGTCAACCTAGTTCTTTTTCTTTCCTTATTTGTGCTTTTAATGTTGCATCTAAGAAACGATTGCCTCATCCAAAGTTAAGATTAATCTTTTTAAGTCCTCTATAAGTTTGAGGATTTTAATTACTATATTTAACTCTTACATCCATTTACAGTTAATTTTTGAACATTATTTGAAATAAAAATTGATCTTCATCCTTTTCCAAGTAGATATTGACTTGCTTCAGCAGCATTTGTTGAAGCAATAAGTCTTTCCCCTCTGAAATATCTTGATACTTTTTTAGGAATTAGTTGATCAATATCTGTAGATACCCGATTTTACTATTTAAGGTAATGCTAAACTTTCATGGTTGAATAGCTCTGTAACAAGTTTTGAAACCAAAAAGTGCAAATCACACAACATTTTTCTTCCAGAATATTTCCACTATTTGTACACTGTTGCAGTTCCTTACAGATTTTAAAGATGGACTTCTTCATTTCTGTGAAGGTTAAAAAAAAAAAAGGCTTGGAATTTTGATGGAGAGTGCATTGAATTTGCATATAATTTTTAATAGTATTACTTCTAAAAATATAATATTTATCTTTAAATTTAAAATATTGTTTAATTTAGGTGTTTTTATTTTAACAACATTTTGTAGTTTTCAGCATAAACATCTTGTGACTCCATAGTTAGATTTGTTCTAAATATTTTACTCTGATGGCCATAATAAATGGAATTGCTTTTTGTTCATATTGCAATTACATGAAAAGACAACTTTCATGTTGATCTCGTTCTTTACATCTTTGTTAGATAACTCTAATAGCTCAAATGTAGTTTATTTGTGGATTCTTTAGAATTTTCTAAAGGTAAGAAAATGTCTTTGGCAAACAGGTAAATTTAGATTCTTCTTTTCCAATTAGAATGTTTTTTTTTTTTTCTTTTAATTGCTTAATTTATCCAGCAAAACCTTTTGGAACTACTTGGGAACTATCTTGTAGTTTGATTGTTATTGCGTTTGCAGTTTTTACTTAATTTATCTATATTCCATTTTTATTACATACCTCTTTCTGCCAGCTCAAGTTCTTTTTCTCATTATTACAATTTAAAGTCTAAAGTTAGGTTACAGATTTGACAATTTTTTTCTTTTTTGGTATAGATATTTATAACTGTAAATTTCCCTTTGAGCACTCAGAGATATTATGAAGTGGCATAGAGAAAAATCTCCTGTATGTTTATGATTAAGCACCACTCTTTTAGACTTCTTGTGTAGACTGATGATCTTCAGAAGTGTTCCTTTTCCTTTTGTACACTTTACATGAGACAGGTAGTAGTTAAGACCTAGACAGTTTCACCACCTGTCATCTCTCTAGTCGTGGGTTCATATGGTGTGGTTTTCACTAATCTCACATGACCCTCACTCTTCAATTCACTTTGAGTGCCTGACTCTCATCTGGTAGACATAGGACAGGCAATAAATAAATAAATAAAAAGTAGGATAGTGTCCAAAAAATTGGGAAGAAAAAATTTTACAAAATGGGAAATATCAACAGTGCCAAGTGTAAGGGAAACATGAGGAAAACTATGATCAAGGTTGCTGGCTTGCATACCCACAGAAGAGTGTTTTGAGGCCCTTGAGAATGCACAGTACTAGATATGCCAAACATGCTTCCATTGCTGTTGAAGTTGATGCAAATTATATGGCTGGTTTTTAAAAGTGTTTTTTAGGCTTGAAGAAATCAATCCTTTTTGCCTGTGAATTGTTATCTATGATATTCACTAATTTGTTTTTTATTTCAAGATAAAGAATTTTCAAAAATTCTTGATTTTATACAATTATATTTGATTCTTTAAAAAGAGCAAAAAAATCTTGAAAAAGTAAGTTAATACTTCTATCATAATCTAAAATAAATAACTATATTACTTCATTTTATAAAATGTTACAAAAGTCTTGTGATAGATGATATTTTGTGTAGAATGGTGATTTTGCTCATTTTTTTCAGAAATAGCACTTACATTGAGAATATATATGAAACCTGTACAAACATAGTCAAGAGGCATTTTTAGAAGTGTTATTCAAATATCAATATCTGAAATATAAAATTATACTTTCCATTAGATTTGATACTTTTGTAAACCATTGTAATTTTCATAAATGTAATTTTACACATATGTTTTTCAGTGTTACAAATTGAAAAGTTAGTGGCAAAAGTATTTTAAAACACCATGATCTATTATAAGTCTTAATTTGTGCAGCTCTCATATAACCTTTTCTGTTTAGATAATGACTGGATTCAATTCACATAACAATGAAATCCCTCAATTTCAGGACATAAAAAGAAGCAGAAATCTGTAGCTATTCTCATAAGGATGGTAGGGTGACAGGTAAGACAGGTTATAATTACCTAAGCTCTTGATTGCTATGGCATATCTTCTTTATAATAATAAGTTCAGGATGTCTTGGTAATTTTCAAAGTATTAAATACACATCTTGCATGCAATAAACTCACTGATAACTGTAACTGATTAACAAACATATTGGTAGCAAGAGTAGTGACATTCCTAAAAAGACACTGGAGCTTTAGGAAAATAGTCCTAATAGAGAATATTATAGACTGCATAGAGTTTATTCTTTTTAAAATTCCTCTTACATTCATTAAAAAATAAACATACACAAAAAGCTATTGTATCTGAAGTATATTCAGTCAAAACTACTGTCAATACTGTGTGTGATTCCTTCATGTGTCTCTCTTTCGGAGATGTTTAATTAATTGAAATAATATTAGATGTCATTTTAATCTTGCCGTCTCTCTCAGTATTTTCAACTAATAATCCTTTCTCAGTATACTTGAATAATGTTATCAAACAGAAATAGACATTTTAATGGCCATGTACAATTTTGTTAGGTAGGTTCATCATCATATACTTTCTCCTATGTTTGGAAATGTAAGATATTTTCAAATACAGCTGCTATAAAAAGTTGAATTTCGTATCTTTCTGCACATAAATATTGCCACTCTTTAATTATTTCTCAGTTTAGTTTCAAAGTACTAAATATGCAGAATAGACACAAAGCAGTTTAAAGTGGATCCATGTTGCCAAATTCTTGTAATTCACTCTCAAATGGAAATTTATAAATACTTTTCAGCCTAGGCCATTTTTTTCTAATTTTTCTTTGAACTAGAATTTCTGAATGATTAGAGAGGTAGGTCATTTTTATGTTTTTGCTTGCTACTTCTATTATCAAGCAAGTGTTTTGTTTGTTTGTTTGTTTTTTGTTTTTTGTTTTTTTTGGACAAGGAATCCAACTTAAGACTTATGCTTGTCAGGCAGGTGCTGTGCCACTGAGCTATATTCTCGGCCATTTAAGCAAGTTTTTAGTTTATTGCTCATTTTTAAATTAAAGTCACGGTGCTTGCATTTTTATGTGCATCATCTTTCTTATATACAAAATAAATGTATGTCATAAAAACAAGTATATTTTCCCATTATTTGTTTTGCAGCTTTACTGTTTTACATACATAAGTTTTAAATATTCATTAAGCTGAAATTTAGTCATCTTCTGCATTATGTTGTCTTCTTTATTAAAAGAAAACTTATTGCACCCCAAATAGTTCCTTTTTTAGTTTAGAATGTTGTGGTATTTGTTGTAATATAGGATTGTTATTTTCTCAAGGTTATTTAAGATAAATTCACTTCATCTTTGATGTATTTTTTCTTTTGTCATCTAAACAGCATAGAGTACATGGTAAATCCTATTTTCTGGATGTCAGCTCTATTTTATTGCTCTGCTTATCTAATTTTACAACAGTTTTGTATTATTAAAATTAGGTCTGGGATGACAGGAGCCCTCTTGGTCCTTTTCTGCATTAGAATATCTTTTGCTAATTTTGTCCACTTATTTTTCCATCTAAACTTCAGAATCTCTGGGTCAGAATTCCAAAATAAATTACATAGAGTTTCTAAGTAAAATTAAATTAAATGCATTAATGAATAGATGCTAGATTTGTATAAGAGTATTGATCCAAATTAAGGGAACTAATCTGAATTCATCATTGAAACAGCAGGGTGATTATTGTAAAAACCACTCTCGTCAATACTTCTTCACCAGTGTACTCCAAGATTCATGAATATTACTGCTTATCCATGTTATTCAGCATTTCTTATTAAATGTTGCCATTTGTTTTCTCAGATACTTCTGCATTTAGGAATTGTGGAATTTCCATAGTCATCCCATTCGCTACTGCTGGACCTAAGAAGTAATTAGATACCCAGATAAAATGTTGAGTGTTGAAATATACTGAAAGCACTGCAAGAATCATATTGAAGGAATGGAAGTTCAAGACTCACTGCTAAAAGGTGAATCTAATAGTCACAAGAATATTATGTATTTTCTTCAACTATGGGACTTATCAGACTACATCATTAAAAGGAAGACTGCTACTTCTTTCTTCCTACATAAACATTGTGCAAAATACTGATTTCTGAGCTAACCAAGAAGTTAGTGTCCTAGCTGTATTAGTATAATGTATTTCAAGATCTTACTCCATAAAACAATATTCAAATGCTTTTCAGTACTCTAAGTCCTTCTAACGTAACTCTTACAATAAAAACACTGTTTCATGACATGTGCTTTATTGCCCCATAAGGAAAATTTTTCTACCCTTAAGGTAGAAAAAAAAAAAAGGAGACGTTTCAAAAGTTTCTTATTTTGTTTAATTATCGTCCAATTGATTTCACATACAATGATTTTTTACTGAAATACATTAGAAAAAAATAACTGATAAAAAGCAAAGTCATCTAAATTACAAAAAGAGCAACAATCAAAACTGAGGAGAGGTGTAATATTTAGATTATAAGCCAAAGTCCTACAGCAATAAAGTTAAATAGCAAATGAGTTAAATAAAATAAGTGTACTTTCAGCAACGTGCCTCCTTTTTTTTTAATCAGTCCCACAACACTAATTTCTCAGAAGAAATAAAAAAACAATTTCAAGTATTTTTAATGGTTTATGTATTTGGCATTCATACATGATATAGTACATAATGATCTCATTCTTCATTGGGAGTTTACTTTTATACACAACACATTTTAATTCTTTTTCTAATCCTCTCTCTTCCTGTATCTGCCCACTCCCTCCATCTCCTAAACTATATTTTAAGAGAAAAAGTCATACATGAATTTAATAGTGGAAGCAAAATTGATGATGTGAAAAACATTAGTGCCTACAACTCTACATCAAATAAAACAAGAGACTGTAATAGTTAACTGCTTCACTCCATTTTAGCAATGATCTTCGATGCGGGACAATGTCACAGTGTTAAAATATAGATGTAATGTCATACCTTGAGATACAGTTGAAGTGGCTAAATAATCAGCTCTCATTTGGCCTGATTCAAGAAAATAAGATGGAGACAAGTAATTGAATGAAGAATTACAAAATGTCTTATAAATATAGCAATCCTTTCAACCTGATATTTAACAAAAGTTAACATAAACACTTTAATATTATGATCTTTGGTTTGGCTCTGAGTTGTTCATTAAAGGAAATGCATATACTTTATCAATTATTTGAAAAGATAGTTTAGCATATGTCCTCTTAATAAAAGTAAACGAGTTAATTCAGGTGTTGCTTGGCTGTGTAGTCATACTCACTCTAGAAAGTAAGGCTGAAGATATTTTCAAAAGAGTAAATTTATTTTTGCCCTTATTCCCACGGTAGTTAATCCTTTGTATTGAACTCTATTTTCTTTACATTTTTCTTATTACTTAATTTATTTCTGTTAAAAACATTTTTCTGCTTGGTTTTTTATTAGCCAAAAATTTTATAACATTATTAAAACATAAGTAATTATGCTAACTTTGTTTTCTTTTTTTTATTTTAAACAAAAGGAAAACAAGAAATCCAGACATAACAATTTCACCCTAACCAACCAAACAGCAATGATCATCAGCATATTGGATATTCCCAAAAATTATTTAAGACAAAACACAGACATGAAACATTATTTAACTAATTGTTAACACAATTGTTTTCAAATGAACATTTCACATTAAAAATAAAATCTGAAGGTGACCCTAAAAAATTACATTTTACTCAAAATTCTTTTTCTCTGACTGTCACAACTAATTTTTTATATACATAGATTTTGTTTCAGATGACATGATACTCTACCCAGAGGATCCCAAGAACTCCACACCTGTCTTTTTGTGACAGCAATGTATTGAGGTCTCCCAATACAGTTGTATTAAGGCTTACTTGATTTTTCATGTCGATTAATAATTGTTTTATATAACTGGGTGGACTAATATTTGTTGCATTAATATCTCTTCCTCTTAGGTTGTTCCCTTACCAATATATAATGACCTTCTTTGTCTCTCCTAATCAGTCTTGGCTTAAAATTAACTTTATCTGCAAATAGAATAGCTATCTCTGTTTTTTCTGGACTCCTGTTGCATGGAGTATTGTTTTCCATCCTTTGACTTTCAGTCTATGAGTATCTTTTTGAATTAAATGTGTTTCTTGTATATAGCATATTGTTAGATCTTGCTTCTTTATCCATTCTGCCAGCCTACGTCTTTTGACGAATTAAGACCATTAACATTGATGATTAAAACTGATATGTATTGACTTATCTTTATCATGTTGTTTTCTTTTTTCCTGGTGGATTCCTTCTATTGGGGCTCATGGAGTTGTAGTACTTATCATCCCTTTCTAAAATGTCCTTCAAAATATTTTGGAGTGCTGGTTTAGTGGTCATGAATTTCCTCAACTGTTCCTTATCGTGGAAGTATTTTGTCTCTTTCTCTAGTTTGAAAGATACTTTTGCAGGATACATCAATCTGGGTTGAACATTGTTTTCTTTTAGGACTTGGAGTACTTCACTCCAAGTTCTCCTTAACTTGAGAGTTTGTGCTGAGAAGTCAGCTGTGATTCTCATGGGCTTTCCTTTATAGGTGATTTGTTTCTTTTCCCTAACAACTTTTAAAATTTTATTCTTATGTTGAATTTCAGGAATCTTGACTATGATATGCCTGGAAGTAGATTTTTTTTTTAATCATTGCTAATTGGAGTTCTATATGCCTCACTTATTTGTATGTCAAATTCTTTTCACTACCAGAAAATTTTTCTGACATGATGTCTGTAAGGATGTTTTTAATGCCATTTGTAGTATCTCTGGCTTGTTCACTGACTCCAATTAATCTTAAGTTATATTTCTTTGTCTCATCAAGCAGCTGCTGGATTGATTTCTCATATTCTCTTGCTAGTTTTGAGAAATCTTTCTTTTCCTGGTCACTAACTGCAAGCCTGTCTTCAATATATGAGATCCTGTCCTCACATTGGCCTAATCTGCTTCAAATACTTTCAACAGAGTTTTTATTCTCCTGAATATCTGCTTGAATTTGCTTTATGGAATCCATTTGCTTCCAATGTTGTACTTCCATAATTGGCTTAAGCTCGTTTATTGTTTTGTCTGTGTCTGCTCTAACATCACTAAGTATGATGTGTATTTTGGTAATCTCTGTTGTTATTTGAGAGATTAGTTCTGATTTCATTTTTTTCAGAGCCTCATTCAATTGCTTTGTTACCACTTCAGAGAAACCTGGTAGGGGGCTTTTGGATTTTCCAGCCTCACTACCTCCTGGGTTTGCCTTTGGTGAACTAGATGTCTGCGGTTGTGACCTGTTTAAGTGTCTTCTCATTTCTTTTCTTTTTTTAGTTTAATTCCTAGAGTGATATCTGTTAGTTGCCTGTGGTGGGTTGCTTTAATGTTGGTATTAAGGACTTCCAGGTGATGAGCACTTCCCTGAGATATCTTCCAGGTGTAGCTGGATCCTGGGCTCTGAGTCTGTTGGAAAATCCCACCTCCTCAGTTTGTCAGAGATGAGAAACCACTGCTCACCTAGCCCAGTCCCTGTTTCCTTGGCACCTTATAACTTCTTGCAAAATTAATATAAATTATGATTCAAAGTTATATTTTGTTACACTAACCAGTTTGGTTGACATTATAGCTAATAGTAAATGATGCATACTTATATGAAATATTTTCCTAAGAATCTGTTTAATATGGACATCTGAAAGCAGACATTATAAATCAAACAAAAACTAATTTTAGCCAAAGAAATCTTGTACATATAATATATATCATATGTGTGCATGTTTAGATAGTACGTGTTTTAGTTACTATCTTTTCCCTGAGACATGATACCCAATCCCCACAAATTAAAGAGGGAAAAATTTAATATGGCTTACAATTTTTAGAGGTTTCAGTCAATATTTGGCTGGCTCAAGGCATGGCAACATGGCAGTGAGAGAAGGAGGAGGCAGAGAGAAGGATCAAGTAAGGAAGGAAGGAAATAGACACTTCCACACTATACTCTCACTTCCCCCATTCAGGCTTCACCTCCCAATCACATTATCTATAAACTCACCAGTGGACTAATCGATCAATAAGTATCACAGCCCCATGGTCCAATCATCTCCTCAAATCCTCACCTATGAGTGCCTTAGGCCTTAGGGAGACATCTAGATAAAAATAGCAGTATGTGTGTTTGTGTATTTGTATGTGCTCATGCATTTATCTACTATATCACATACTTGTCAATGTGCTCAACAAAATTTGTAGTATTTATAACTGAAGATAATATTGTGTGAATTTTTGTGTACCTCTGAAATTCATGTGCTGAACCCTTATCTCCATAGTGATGGTATTGATGGGGGCACTTGGCTAGTGATTAAATAATAATGGCAGAGCCCCTATAATTGGGATTTATATTTTTATAGAGAGAGCTAGTTAGCCTCTTTTGCTATGTAAGGACAAAATTACATGGAGCCATCTATGAGAAATGGCCCTCACCAGACACTGAATCTGCTGGTGTCTTGATTTTGGAATTCTCAGCCTCCAAACTTACCAACAAAACATTTCCGCTTTTTATAAACTACTTAGATTTTGATATTTTGTTATAAAGACCCAAACAGAAAGCTAATTAAAATAATGAATATTAGATAAAACTATCACAATTATATAACATTAAAGGATGATACACAGGTCTGTCAATCTTAAATAAATATTTTGGTACTGGATGCAATATACTTTCTTCCCTTTTGTTTGTGATAATTCTCGGAAATCCTTAAGAAAAAGTGATATTTCAACTATCAACTGGAAAAAAAAAAACAGCCACCCTACTTCTTGTACTAGAGGATGAAATAGGTCATAAACATATAATCTATTGGGGTATATTTCACAGGGTCTATTTCATTTTTCTATCATGCCAATCTTTTTATAGCATGCTTGTTGCTAATAAATTGTACCAGATAGCATGACAAAATGCCTAGCATACTCAACAGGGTGAAACACAAAACCTTGCTTTTTTTTCTGCTTGAAATAATACTCAGTGCAAAAATTTTTCTTTTCACTGTAATTTAAAAAAGATTCAGAAATTTTTAAAAAGTAGGAATATATATTTATAAATATACATAATATAATTGAAGAATAATTGAAGAAAGATTCAAATGACTCTTACTATGCTATTGAACCTTATACTCCTTCATATGCAAACAGAGATTTGATATAATGCACAAAATAGGAATTTTCTTGCCCACTATCACTTCCCTTGGCAGCACAAGGAAAGCAACTTTACCTTCTCTCCTTTTATTTTGTCTTTCATGTGTGTGTTGTCATACACAGAGTTTACTGCTGTCTGCAGAGAGATTTGAAACTGAAAACTAGTGTGTAATCAGAGAATCACTTCAGCTGATTCCAAATAACTCAAACGTAACCCAGGATTGTTTTACCCACCTCTTCATACACTTACTATCTCTTTCCAAATAAATGCTACTTTTTTATCTATAGAACAGGCATTTACTTAAATAATTTGTTTAAATGTATGACTTACAAATGTATTTTGAGAATTTTACTATAGTAAAAATTCATTCAAATCTTACACACCTATTTTGAAACGACCCACCTTCCCTTTCTTTTTTGTCTCCACACTGAAAAAAAATAAAAGCATAGACTAAATAAAACTGTCAAAGCCGAGTAGGAACAAAACAAAATGTACATATTGGTTAGCTATACTTAATTTGCTTCCTATTTGGAGGAAAATAATTTATATTCTAAAAATAATTTATATTGTAAAAGTAAATAAAAATCATTTATATAATAAAATCTTTGGACTGTGATGTGACTCATTAAATGTGAACAGAAATTCACTGTGCCATTTAGACATTAAATTCCTTAAAAATCATTATTTCACTTTGGTTTTTATGAAATGAATTAGCTTCTTGATATTTGAAGTGTCTACTTTTAAAGTTTCAACGATAAAAGAAGTTTGAAGGAAGTTCACTGTATTCTAATGAGATTTAATTTTGTTTACTCTGATGTTTGAGAGAAAATGAGGAACAATTTCTTTTGCATATTGGACATGTGTATATATTTGCTCATATTTTGTTACATCTGCAATAGTTTCTATTGTAACAGACACATTTATTAGTATACTTAAATTCATATTAATGTGTTTCACTATTAATAGAACTCATAGTCTTATTTATTCTTTAGTTTTTACTCAAAAATAAAGCTGTCTTCTTTTTAAAAAAATATCTGATTCATTACATCACTATTTTCCACCAACATTATTGCTGGGGTTTTACCATCATAAATGGGTTATTGGGCCACATATGAGTTTCTCAGAAAATAGAATCTAATCCTTGTCTTCTCACCTTCACAATAATGACTCTGCAACACCAAATTCATGGGACATTACCACGCCGCTGCTAAGAACTGAGCTTTCTTAGTGACTACCAATATCTCTCACACTGTCTGTGACAATTTTCAAGGGTTACCAGTGTCTGTTTGGGACTTGATGGTGTACTTCTCCCCTAGTTACCTAACACAACAGCTTTGACCTCCTACCTTCCTTCAAGTCAACTTAAAGCAAAATGTGCAATTAGCAAGAACCAGCTGGGGATTTGCAGATAAACAAGAACACATGCAGGTATACACCTATGCACATAATCACATTTAGGAACATAAAAGAAAATAACCTGACTTTTCTGCACAGGACTTTAGCTCAGAACATTTTAAACTTGTTTCTGTGCTGCCCCCTGAATTCAAGAACAGGAAAGCGAAAGGTCTATTTGTCTTGGAATTTCAAATGTATTTCCTCAGGTCAAGAAAAAATGTTTATTTAATCACAGTTATAAGTGTTTTTTTCTTATTTTTGTATCCCTTATTTTTTTCCCAAGATGTTTGACATAAAGTACAACCATTCCAGTAAGCAAAATCTCTTTCTTTATGTGTGCTTGCTTTCATGACTTAAAAAACTATCATAATGTTACAGGCAACTCAGTTAGTTAGAAATATTATAGGCAGTCAGACAGGGCTAGATCCTCGAAGGAGCCAGTGCAGAAGCCCAGAGACTTTGCAATTGGGGGGGAGACAGACACCTCCTACTATGGGCTAGGCCTCAAGACAAAAGATCAAACAAATGCACCCAAGGAGTGATATTCTAAATAGTTCTCTATCACCCTGAGGAAGTCAGGAGTCAGCATTCCACCCACCTACAGGAAGAGTCACTGCTGTTAAGCATCCCCTCTTACTATGTGACTCGCTTCCCCATTTGTCCTTGATTTAATCAATTTTACCTGAGCTATTAATCTTACTGGTTGACCATAGTTATGTCTTACCATATGCCCACCTTACAGCTTCCCAATTTTCCCCGGCTTGGACCCATCTAACCTCATGGTTTTACTCTATAAAAGTCCCTAAAAATGACAGTCTTTGGCAACCCGTTCAGGACCCCTTCTGTCCCTCAGACAGAAGCTTTCTTTCTCTCAATAAATATATTCTGTTCTTGCCCTCCGTTGTTCCTAAAATTCATTCTTCAATTTTAGAGAACATGAACTCGCGCTGGAC
>RJWM01043258.1:0-13930 GCA_004363535.1 Dasyprocta punctata
TTTTTTTGAGACGGGGTCTTGCTATGTAGTTCAGGCTGGGGTTATAGACCTGCTTCACCACACCAAGCTGATTCCCCAGTATTAGAGGCTAAAAAATTAGGTTGTTCATTTCTTTATAAAACTACTAATTATGGCAAACTCTTTTACTACAATGGAAAACAATCAAAATAAGTATAATTAATGGTAAAATAAGAGCTATCATAGTTTTGAGGAATTTTTAGTCCAGTATGTGCAGTGGTGGTGAACCTATGGTATACATGTTATTTTTCTTTTAAGACCAAAGATGTTAGTGTCTGAGTTGTTTTTTCTAAACTAAAATCTCAGTATTCAAGATTAATTGGAGTGTTGGCACTCATGAAAAATAAGTGGGCTTGGGGTTGCAGGTTAGGTGCTGTTCTGTAAAAGGTTCCCTGTTACTGGTCTGGTAGCTTTTAAATGTTAACTGTTATCACAATCACCTGGAAGGCTGGCTGGACCAGTAGGTCCAAATGCGGTGAAGGATGTGCGTTTCTATCAGGTTGCCCTGTGGTGCTCTGCTGCTGGTCTCTGTGGCTTGCTGAGACCCCCCTCTCCCCCATTTTAGTGTCCTATGTATCTCACCTTTTACCTTTCAGAAAGGTAAACTCATAGTACAGCTGTCGAAGATAAAAGTAATGAGACTTACAAACGCGTTCACACGTTAATGATTTTATTTAAATGTTATTGATGATGGATGTAGGCTAATGTTCTACTTGATCTAAAGAAGTCGAAATTTGAGCCGGGCGTGGTGGCGCACGCCTTTAATCCCAGCACTCGGGAGGCTGAGGTAGGTGGAGCGTTGTGAGTTCAGGGCCGGCTTGGGCTACAACGCGAGCGCAAGGCCGGCCTGAGCTACATAATGCGACCCTGCCTCGAAAAACCAGGGCCGGGAGTTTGGCTCAGTGCCTTAAGCGCCTGCCTGGCAGGCGTGAGGTTGTGAGTTCAATCCCCGGTGCCGCAAAAAAAAAAAAAAAAAAAAAAAGAAGTCGAAATTTGTATGGCAAGCAGAGCGTGTAATGAGGATACTGGTCTTCTCCACTGGGAGAGTGAGGGTCAGTTGAACTTTCATGGGGTAGAACCAACTACCTACCTACCCTGTTTCCTACCTTCCTGTAAGTGCTCTGGCTTTAGGCTGACCCCTATGCCCTTTTCCCAAAACTGACTTGCACATTTGTATACAAGAATAATTCACATTGGTCAGGCGTGGTGGCGCACGCCTTTAATCCCAGCACTCGGGACGCTGAGGTAGGTGAAGTGTTGTGAGTTCGAGGCTCGCTTGGACTACAACGTGAGCGCAAGGCCGGCCTGAGCTACATAGTACAACGCTGGCTCAAAAAAGTAGGGCTGGGAGTTTGGCTCAGTGGTTTAAGTGCCTGTCTGGCAGGTGTAAGGCCGTGAGTTCAATCCCCAGTGCCGCAAAAAAAAAAAAAAAAAAAAGGGTAATTCATGTTAGGAGAGGAGAAGGAAGGGAAAAGAAAAAAGATACAAATTTGTATATATATACATAAGATACTAATTCTATTAGTTCTTGGAACAGAACAATTAATACTCATATGATTAGAGCAATTTTGCGCCTCTATATCTGATAATCTAAGAAACTCTTTCGAAGATAACTATGTAAAATAATAACCATTGTTAAAGTTCAGCTTGTTTTGAAAACCTATATTGTTATTGTTTTGGGTTTTTGTTGTTGTTTGTCTCTTTTGGTTCTCGTTTTGCTTATCTGTGTTTTTTGTTTGTTTGTTTTTTCTTTCCATCTTTAAAATAAAAAAAAAATTCACATTGCTTCTAGTTATCTACATTTTACTTTGAATTATAGAATAAGCTCAGAAGATGAAAGGCTAGAATCAGAAAACAAGAAAGATTGTGCACTACAGAGTTCACATTTTTCTGTTGGAGCGTGCTGCAGTTTTTTCTCATTCCTAATTTCCTTATAATGGTTTATTGTAAAGCTTGCTCTTCAGGTTGTGGTCACCTTTTGAGCATAACCTGCAGACATTCTGATGTACTCTGAAGTGTGAGGACCATTGTCCTAATGTAATAGGGTAAAGAGTACATATACCATAATACATGTTTACTAAATTATATCTGTCCCATTACACAAAATATGTCGTATATAACCGATTCATTATGTGAAAAATCTAGGTCAGATTGCTCCCATCAGGTGAAATTTTTAACCCCTTTATTGACTGTAAGGTAACTGAATATACGTTTGTGGAATAAAGCAGTTGTGAAATTTTTTTTACCATACTTATTATTAAGCGTATATCTTAATTCACTGCAAAATGTGTTTCATAAAGCATTTGATGAATTAAAGTATTAAAATTTTTAGTTGATTTTTTTAGTAAAAATTACCTTAGAACAGTCCTTTACACATAATAAAATGTGCATCATAATTCTAAAAGGACCTATTTATTTTAAGAGGCCACATGATGTAATGCAAAGAGAGAGCACTGTATTCAGGAGGTCAGCCTTGGTTTATTCTACTTTTGTGGCTAGTAAGTTATGCAATTTATAACGAACAGTGGGTAGTACCTTACGGTGGCAGTGAGGATATAAAGATAAATTGATAAGGTTCATGCGGTGTGTGACAAGAGCTTCCTATCTAGACCTCAGTTTGTCATCTGTTAATCAAGATGATAGAACCAAATGATAGCCAAGTAAGTCCCTGACTTACAAACGTTAGAGTTGTGAACTTTCACAGATACTAATGGACCTCATGTTATGAATGTTTGTAGCTGTGATCAAGTTGCACAAGTAGCTCATGTTTCTGCAGGGCATTGTCACAGTCCTCAGTCAGAGCCCAGGATGTCCAGATGCAAGAGGAGAAGCAGTGGTGATGCGGAGGGCACTGCTAGGAAACGCAGAGGAATAACCATGGAAACGAAAGTGCGAATGCAGTGCGATGAATCCGACTTACGAACTCATTCATAAATTGGGACATAATGTATTGCACAATGGAAAATACCATTAAGTATGTGCTAAATTGGAGGTTTTTTTTTTTTTTTTTTGGCATATTTTTCCCTCTGTTTTTCAAAGCCTGATTGGCAATAGTTTCTCCTTTTGAAATAGCTTTATTGAGGGAGAGCTGATATCCAATATTCTGCATATTTAAAGCATATTAATTAAAATCTAAAAATAATGCTTACCCACTGAAATTACCACAGCAATGAGGATAATGAACATATCACATCCTGAGTGACTTTGAGTCCCCTTGTAACCTTCTCCTTCCTGCATGCCAGGCAGCTCTTGGTGTGCTGCTTGTCATTGTGAGACTAGTTTGCATTTCCTAGAACTTTATAAACATGAAAATGCATATTGTACTCTTCTTTTCTCATGGCTTTTTTGTTCAGCATGATTATCGATGGTATCCTTATACCAGTTCCTCATTCCTTTTTTTGCTGACTAGGTTGGCTTTATGGCTGTGTCACAAATTTTTATTCTTTCACCTGAGGGCAAACATGTTTCCAGTTTCGTGTATTACGAACTGGGCTTCTGTCACCATTAAGGAAGTGGGTTGACTGGATCATATGGCAGATATATGTTTAACTTTTAAGAAACAGTCAAACTACATTCCAAAGTGATTTTTAACATCTTATGTTCCTAACAACAGGAGGATTCCAACTGATTGACGTTCACACCAGCACTTACTATGGTCAGTCTTTTTAAATTTTAGCTATTATAGGCATGCAATGGAATGTTATTATAGTTTTAATTTGATTTTTCTAATGACTACTAATGTTGAGCATCATTTCATGTACTTTTTTAATCAGCCATATATGTTACTTTGTGAAAAGTCTATTCCCTTTTGTTTGACATACTATCTTGTTTTTTTTGTTTTTTGTTTTTTGTACTGGAGATCAAACTCAACCTTGTGCCTGCCATAAGCCACAGAGCTAAATATCAGGCCCTGTTTTTTGAGACAGGGTCTCACTATGCAGTTCAGGCTGGTCTTGAACTCACTTTGTAGCCCAGGGTGGTCTTGAACTCACAACAGTCCTCCTGCCTCAGCCTCCTGAGTTCTGGGATTACAGACATGCACCACCATGCCCGGATTGAAATACTGTCTTGTTGTGTAACATAGGTTGGCTTCAAACTTGCAATCTTCCTGCCTTAGCCTTCCAAATCCTAGGATTACAAGTGTGTACCACCACGCTTGGCATATTTTCCTATTAAAAAATGTTTATTATTGTTACTTTTAGCAGTTGTGTCTTCTTAATACAAGCTCTTTATCAACTACGTGCTTCTTGAAAATCATTTCTCCCTGTCTGAAACATTTTTGGTTCTTTTAACAATGTCCTTTGGGTAGAAGTTTTTAATTTTGATGGAGTCTAGTTTAGCAATTTTTTTCTCTTATAAATTATTATTTGTGATATTTAAGAAATCTTCAGTTAACTCAGGGTTACAAAGTATTCTATGTTTTCTTTTACACATTTTTGTGTACTTAGTTTTATTCTCAAATACTTGTTTTGTTTTTAAATATGAGCATCGTTTATTCCTGTACCTTCTTTTTTTGCTTTTATAAGACCACTTTTTTTTCCTACCAAATTGTCTGTGTCAGAAATCAGTTATCCATACATGTATGGATCTACTTCTGGGCCCTCTGTTCTGTTGTGCTTGTCTTATATAGATGTTTATGCCTCATTTGTGTTAGCTACAGTAGCTTTATAATAAACCTTAAAATCAGGAGGACAGCCTTGCCACTGTGTATGTTCTTTTCCAAACTGTTTGGGTTCTCTAGGTATTTTACATTTCCATGTGGATCGATTTAGGGAGAATGATGATCTTAGTATTACTGAGTTTTTATAAACACGCTCTAATTCTTCATGTGTGTAAGTCCCTTCCATTTCTCTCAGCAGTGCTCTCTCAATGTACATGTCTTGCACAAATCTTTTGTTAGATTTGTCCCTTAAATATTTCATATTTCTGTTGATGTAAATGGTAATTTTTAAAATTTTAGTTTCTAGTTGCTAGTATCTAGAAATGCAGTTGTCTTTTGTACTTTATCTTTTAATCCTGCTAAACTCAGTACCAGTATTATCAAAAATGTTTTATGTAGTCATGTCATCTGTGGGTAGTTTTGTGTCTCCCTTTCCAGTTTGGATGCCTTTTCCCCTGTAGTGTTACTGCATTGACCAAAGCCTCTGTTTGAATATGGAGTAGAACTGGGATGAGCAGACATCCTTGCATTGCTGCTGATTATACAGGTGTAAGGGAGAAAAAATTACTATCTTGTCAGTAATTACAAGGTTCACGACTGACACCTTTGTAACAAAAGGTAGAATGACAAGAGGAAAACATAAATTTATTTAAACGAATTTCTATGTAACACGAGAACATTCAGAAATAAAGAAGACCCAAGGAAAACCGTGTATTTTTATGTTAAATTTGATAAAGAATGGACAACTGTATAGAAATATGATCAGACCCACAGGGTATGATCTAATGCAGTAAACTGGAAGGAATTTAACAAGGCCTGTTAGTTCAGATTTTTTGGTGTCCATGTCTTCATTCCTTTAGTCTGGGTATAGAGCAGAACACGCATTCCACGAGAGTCTTTGGAGGAAGAGGGAAGGAAAATTCTTTTTATGACCTCAGGGAAGAAGGACAGGAGGAGGTCACAGAGTGAATTTTCAGTTCATGCTGTGATGGTATATTTTGGGGGATCATGTTCTGAGTCAGAGGAAAATACTGTCTTTCTTCATTACATATGATGTTTATCTATCTTCTCTATTTATATTTTGTGTATACAGGTAGTCTCTGGTGGCTTGACTTAAAATTTTCAACTTTTCTGTTATTTGAAAACAATACATGTTTAGTAGAAACAAAATTTTGATCTTTTGCTGGGCTAGTAATGAGAAGTATGACATGTTCTCAGTCAAGGGAGACCAGCTGGTACTCTCCACTGCTCTGTGCTGCTGAGATCTGATGTTCGTAGTTAAGTGTATTAAATGTATTTCTTATTTAACAATATTTTCAATTTTCCATGGGTTTTTTGGGATGCAGCCCCTTTATAATTGAGCAGCAGCTGTATTCTGTTGTGTTAAGGAAGTTGCCTTCTATTTTTAATTAAGGAGAGCTTTTATTAAGAATGAATGTGGAATTTTTGTGCTTAGTCTGCATCTACTGAGATGGTCATATACATATTTTATGTTGCTCGTTTGCTGAATTACATTAATTTGTTTTTTAAAAAAGAATTGGTTTTATTGGCAAACTGATACTGCATTTCTGGGCTAAACCTCACAATTTTCTTATTGTAGCACTGAATTCTTTCAACTTTTGCGTGACTGAAAAAGTCTTTTTCTAAACAAGATAATAGGAAATTAACAGTGGATGCCATAATGCTTCTTGTTATCTTCAGAATAGCTATCCTTGTTTTAATTGGCTTTATTCTGTTTTATTTTGTTTGGTTTTATTCTCTTAAAAATAAGAACAATCTTTTTCTTTATTTTTACTATTTTTATTGGTCATAAAACTGTAGTTGATTTTTTTCTTCCATTAGTGATGTTGCTACATTATTTCATCACTTGAAAGATGTTACTGTACTATTTCTTGCTTACATTTCATGAAAAATCAACTCTCATCCTCATAATTTGGGTGCTTCTGCATTTTTCTTTATTTCTCATTTTGAATAATTTGGTTATGATATGCTGTGGCATCTTTTGCTTCTGTTTCTTATGCTTGGATTTTGTTAAGCTTCTTGGATCTATATGTTATAGAATTTACAGAAAATGGAACATTTTTGACATTACTTTCTTCAAATATGTTTTTCCCTTTCTGTTTCCTCACTTTCGGTTACTCAGAACACATGTTTATTAGGTTTCTTGAAGTTGTCCCACATTTTATGATCTTTTAAAATTTTTTAGATTCTTTTTTTGTCTCGTGTTTCCATTTGAATGGTTTTTACTGTACTTTAAGTTTAGTGAACTTTTCTTCTATGATGTCTGATATGCAGTTCATCCCATGTAGTGTATTTCTCATCTTTCACATTATAATTTTTCCTGTAGAAGTCTGATTTTATTGTACTTTTAATATTTACCACATCTTTACTTAACTTTTCCCTCAAGGAATGTATTTAAAAGAACGATTTATTTGCTGTTTTTAGGATTTGTGTCAGCTCCGTGTTTTTGTTTCAGTTGATTGATTTTTCTTGCTATTATGATTCAAATTTTCCTACTTCTTTACATTTTTTGAGAATTTTTGATTAGATATCGGATATTATGAGCATTTTCTGTGTGTGTGTGTGTGCTATATATATTTGTATTTCTATAAACTTTCTTGAGCTTTTTTCTTGGATGCATTTAGATCACTTAGAAATAAGTTGACACTTCCATTGCAATGTTTTGAGCAGGACAAGAGCAGCATTTGGTCCATGGCTCATTGTTTTTCACTACCAAGCAGGGCCCTGCTGAGTACTCAACCCAGCATTCCATGAATTAAGACATTTTCCAATTTGACTGGAAAGATTAAATGTATCTTGGGCAAAAAATGTACCTTGATCTCTATTTAAAAATTAATTTGTGATGGGTTACAGGCCTAAATGGATAGCTAAAATCTGAACATTTCTAGAAGGCAAAGTAGAAGAACATTTCCATGTCCTGAAGATAAATGATTTATTATATAGAACATAGCACTAAGCATAAAGAAAAATTAAGAAATGAACTTCATAAAAATTAACATCTTCTTATGAAGAGTCACTTAAACAATGAATAGGAGAACTAGGAACTAAAAGAAAAAGTTTGCCATTTACATCTCTGACAAAAAATAAGGTCCTGTGTAGATTTTGTAGAGAATTCCTGCAGCTGCTTGATTTTCTCTTTATTGCTGGTTTTTAGTAATTTATTAATATGCTGTGGTGTGGTTTTTTGTTTTGGTACTGGGAATCCAACTCAGGACCTCAAGCTTGTGAGGCAGGCACTGTGTCACTGAGCTAAATCCTCAGCCCTCTGGTGCGATTTTTTATGTAACTTACTTGAGTTTCTTCTGTCAGTTATTATTTTTGTAACAATTTGGAAAAATATTGGCCATTATTTCCTCAAATGTTTCTTCTGATCTTTCCCTCTTTCCTCAGATTCTAGTTACACATAGGTCAAATTATTGTTGTCCCACAGGTTTCTTAGGTTCTATTCATTTTTTTATAGCTGTTGTAACGAATTACAATTTTTTTATTAGTATATGCATGTAGTGCATAATGTTTATGCTCCTTGTGGGAAATTGGTAATGTATATAACATATTTTAGTTCCCTTATTGCATTTCTTTTCCTTCCCCTCCATTATTTTTTGCAATCTATTTTTTAAACTCTTAATTTTTGTTAGTTTGTATAGCCATTTTAAATTAATTATTAATTAATTATTTTGTGACAAGGTCCAGACTGGAGTTTAACTAATTGTAATCCAGGGTGGCCTCAGACTCATGATCCTGTTGCCTCAGACTCCCAAATGCTGAGATTACAGATGTGTGCCACCACACTTGGCTGCATGCCCAGAAGTTTTAAACTGGATGTTGGATATTATGACTATTGTACTGTCAAGTGTCTAGATACTTTTTATTATGTTTTTGAGGTTTGTTTTATGAGGTATGTACAATTTACTGTGGTTTAACTTGACTTTTTGAAGCTTTATTGAAATATGGTTAGGGTGGGTGTAGAGATAATTTTATGTGTACTAGATTAGCTCTACTGCTAATATCTGACCTTTCTAGAATGTCTGCTTAATGTCTGGCGTTTGAGTCTTTCTACTGTGGTCCATCAGAGTGTAAATGTCTTCCAGTACATTGTGACTATTGGAATTACTTAGTTTACAGCTCCCCAGGTTGTCTGATCTCATGGGATTTTCTCCCTGTAGAAGCATAGTTTAAATTAACCATAGATTCAGTGGGCTGCTGTGGATATTTCTGGAGCTTTCCCTGGTAACGTTTCTTTGGAGCCTCAAAGTCTCTAGTAACCTACAAATTCTCTCCTCTTCAACCTTCCCAGACTCTTTATTTCTATCTCAACTTGGTGAGACTGCCATGATCTATTTGGGTTTCATACCTGCATTGTTTTATGGAAAGTTCTCAGAGACAAAAGGGATTTATTTATCCATTTTTCTTTCACTCAAGTATCACAGTCCTGGGGTTGTTATCTCAGAGTTCTGAGAATTTTTTTTTCCAGTTTTCTAATTGTTCACAGTAAGAAGGTATGCCCAATTTTGCTTATTCCGTAATGGCAGAGGCAAAATAGTTTTCTGTTTTTGATGTAAGTGCTTATTGCATGTCTTAGTTACTTTTCACTCATTGCCAAGACAGAATACCTGACATCCAAAATTAGGGAAGGCAAGGTTTATTTCTTACAGTTTCTCAGGAGTTTCAGTCCATACTTAGATGGCTCCAAGGCAGTGTGGCATGGCGGGGCCACCCTTCATGGCCACTGCCAAACAGCAAGGCGAACTGGCAAGGAAGAGAGAGAGAGAGAGAGAGAGGAAGACCCATGTTCCTCCTGCCTTACTCTAAATGTCGGCTCTATCCCTGGGCAGGTGCAGCACTCACATCACGAATCCTAGCGCTACACAGCAAACCAATCACAATGCCAAACTCAGCCCCGTCCAAATTACGAGTCCTTGGTGGGGACACAGGGTCATCCACTACATTGCACTTCCTTAAAACTTTACTTAAAAATAACCTGAGTTTTTTTATTGTTTTTCTGTGAGGAACTCATCTCAGGAATAGAGCCTCCTTATTTCCCTTCCCCCTTTTAATAAATGAAATTATGTTCAGGACCCCCCCCCCATAGAAAATAGTTTAAAAATCATTTGCTCTTATTTAAAAGAGATTTTGAACCCTCTTGGTCTCTGCATAGCCATGAATTAATCTATCCTCCCCCAAATAACATTTGAAGACCAATGGACTGCTTACCTTTCTCATTTTACATGTGAAGCAACAGTTTAAGAAGAGTCAAGTGTTTGTAATGAATTTTAAACTGTCTGACTTGCGTAGGTTTTTTTTAAGCATTTGAAATAAGATCATTTTATATCATAACTCAGTGTCTTATTTTTCTTAGTCAACTTGATGGGAAAAAAAAAGTCTTTTGGAATTTGAAGTTTTACATGAGATTCTTAGAGAAATCCGTTTCCTATTAACCTTTGCATACTACACTGAGCCCACATGGCCTAACTTCTAGCTGTTCAGTCTTGTGATAGTTTATTTTAAAATCTAGTCTAGGCTAGGAATGTAGCTCTGAGATACAGTGCTTACCTAGCATGTAGGGATTCCTGGGTTCAGCCCCCACCATCACAAAGTAAATGAATAAGTAAATTTAATTCAGAATGTTTGCTAATTTATGGTCTTCACAAATCAGTATGTTATAATCTGCTGACCCATTTTACAAGACATCTTTGTGAAGATGATTCCATATATCTTATTTTTTTCCCTTGGTCCTCTTCATTTATTACCCCTAAATTATTTAATCTTCTGGAAACCACTTGGACTATGTTCTGAAGAGTGCTGTACTTTGAACTCTCAGTAGTGCATCATTGATAGTGACCTTGAATTGTTGGTGCAGTTTTCATATCACAGGAAGTAGGGCGTGTCAACAACTTGCTCTTTATTACTTGGCAGAATCTGCTTTGTGTGCACCTGGGGCTGGCTGTCTGAATTTGAGAGTTGACGGTTTAGTGGTTCCATCCTGAAAGCCACCCTGTATTCTGCCACTGTTTCATCAGTTGGCTCATGCTGTAAAAATGGGGAAAACACTCAAAAGAAATTGTTAATGATGTATAACTATTTAAGTTATGTTAGTTTATGGAATAAGAGGAGGATGACTCTTGGCCAAGCTGTTCAATTGCCTCATTTATCTGAGGGCGTGTCATACAGTTCTGATTTACCTTTTTGATGAATAGGGCAGGAAAATTTCTTCTTACTCATCTTGTGCCCTCCATACCCAGCACAGTGTCTCACACATTATATGTGTTTGAGAAGTATTCATGGAGTGAGACAAGATTAAATGTTTAATGGCATTGTAGTGTTTGATCATAACAAGCCTGGCAGATTTTGGGGTAAGCTGTTATTTTGTGACTATTATTACTCTCATGTGGATTCTTGTATGCACACTTCACATACACATACATTTATTTTAATATATATTAATTGCCATTTCCTTTTTTTTTTTGGTACTGGAGATCAAACTCATGACCTTGTGCTTACCAGGCAACCATTTCCTTTCTAACATTAATCTTCAGTACTTTTTTAAAAAATCTTTCTTTTGTGCACTAGTGGATGTTTTTCCTGTGTATTTTTTTATAGCCTTAGTAACTGGAATTTGATTTTTTTCTTTTCTTAGGTACTCTTGCAACCCATTATCAGGAATGTAATGGGTGGCTTTTGAACTGATTATAAAAGACAGGGCCATTTAGGGCAGGTTGTTTGTTTCCTCAGCTTCTTTGTAGGACAGGTAATCAAGTAAGGTAAGTGACGTAGGTATATCATTGCCGCGGTACAAAATTAAGTTTCAAAATTAGAACTCTGAGGACGGTATGCTTTTATCTGCCTGTGTACTGTCTTTGGATATTATCTTTTAAAATGTGATTTATAATCTACATGCTTTAATCTTTATTAAAACTGACTCACTTTTTTGTTGTCAATTTTTATTTTTATTGATACCAGTTTCAATACGTAATGACTACATATCATGGAGAAGTGGTATGCATCTTTCAATTTGATTACAATGGTAAAGAAATGAAATTTACTTAGTAGAAATGATATAATTTCAGGGCTGGGGGTTTAGCTCAGTGGTATAAGCGCTTGACTCATAAGCCTGAGGTCATGAGTTTGATTCCTGGTACCAAAATAATAATAATAATAATAATAATAATAATATAACCTCAAAGGTTGATTTTGATTTTTAAAAATTATAATTGTATCCCTTTGTCTTGAGTCCCACATGTTAATTATTTTTATACAACATTTGTTTCTGCTCAAAGCAGATAGTGAGAAAACAGTGATTCCTAGAGATGTTGTTATTGCTGTAGTCATTCGATGTTGTACAGATAAAAATTTTGGCTGGTGAGAGACTGGTCTAGAATTCAAATGTGCTGGGAGACCATCTCATCATATTTGGGTTTGGACATTGTCCTTGTACTTGGCTTCAGGGATGGCTGTAGTAAATGATTTGGCCTGGAATTGTAAGTAAAATTTGAGTTTTTGTGTAGCAGTTCCTTTGAACTATTGAGCAAAAAAAACCAAACCAAACCAAAACAAAACAAAAAAAACAGAGAGAGAAGCAAAGGTCTTTACCTTGTTTTTGATATAGAAAATTTAAAACTTTTCTATGATATTTTCCTCCCATATGTTGAATAACCATCACGGTGATAGATTTATAGTCCCATAAAAAGAAAAATCAAAAGTCAAAAAACAAGAATCTTTGTGTCATAACACACTGAAAATAAATACTGAGAATCTTAACAGATCTAATTGCCATGTGATCCTACCATATCGTCTTGTATGCGAGGATAAAACAATGTCTAGAGGGAGTTTTGCAAGTTTTATTTTGATGTGAGCCTTGTTTTTTATAATTTAGGCAGTTATATTTTATCTTTCCTTTAGCTCATCTGTTTGATTACCTTTTTTTGGTAGTGGTACTGGGGATTGAACCCAGGGCTTTATCCCTGAGCCATATCCCTGAAACCTTTTTATTTAATTTTTTATTTTTATTTTGTGAAAAGGTCTTCTAAGTTGTCCAGGCTGGCTGTAAACTTGTGATCCTCCTGCCTCAGCCACCCAGAGTAGCAAGATTACAAGTGTGTGCTTCACCATACCCATCTTGATTGCTGTTTTTTAGTCATCATTTCAAAATGTTAATCTGTACTACTTTCTGAATTCTGGAGCTACCATTAAATTTTTCTAAAGGTATTGAAGGCAAAGGAATTTATTGAAATCTCATAATAGGCTCGTTTTCCAGTGGCATATTTGCAAAAGAAATAAACATTAGTGTTGTGCTTTCTGAGTTGCTTTAATTTGGAAGTGTATACTCAAAAGTTTATCATTTACAAATTTATTTGAAATGTTTTTGTATTCATGTGAATGTCAGAAACCCTGTACTTTAGAACCCCAATCTTGGTCCTAAGGGTCCTCTCTGCCATTGTTAGAGTACTGTCTTCTATGACAGGTTCTGATGCTGGCCCATAGAAAGGGACCTAGTGGCACTTTGGAAACCTGGTGAGAGTGAAAATTGGCTTTCATAACAAAACCTGCTGGGGTAAGGCAAGTTAAATTAAGAATTCTTTTTAGGAAGTATAGAGCTAAACTTGTATTTGTGGTCTTGCAACCTAGAGTTGAATAAAAATCAACAGAGTTGATCAACAGTTGATCATCAGAGTTGAAAAACTTTACATGGCAGAGGTTGGAAATAGTATGATCCAGGAGGAAGGAGAAGTAGAAGAGAAAGTACTGTCTCCCAGGCAGACCAGAGCAGAGGGCATCATAAAGAAATTACAGTTTGTTTTTACCTCGATACTAACTGAATGGCAAAGAATGGGATGTCTTGACTTACTCTATGTGGTTTACACTCTTTAGATGCACTTACACTGCCTTGACTCTGTATTTACATGTGGAACAGTGATCGCTGGGGGCGATGGCTTCAGAGCCTCTTGTGTGGTCACACGGCCATAGGACCTGGTGGATGTGAGTAGGGAACTTGACCCTGGGGCCATCTGGTTAAAGAGTTGTAATTATAGCTAATGAAAATCCTATCAGATACTTGTACAGAATGTGTATTTTGATAAGTAAGAATAAATCAAAAGATAGCTCTTTTAAAATGTTACTGTTTCTTTCCTTTAGGATTCTTTAATAAATGATTTTAGTAAGATATTCTTCTTAGTGATGAAAGAGAACAATCATCTCTTATTTTCAGTAGTCAGCTCCAAGCCTGTTATGAAAAAC
>RJWM01043259.1:0-13900 GCA_004363535.1 Dasyprocta punctata
AAAAAGAACTTTACATCTCACAGGTCTTGTATTTTGTCAGGTGGTTCTTATAATATTATGCAATGTGTAGTTAACAGGAACATAAAATATCAATAAAATAATGTTTCAAACTCTTAAAAAAATAAAAAAGAAAAAAAATTAAGTTAAAAATATGATAGACTCCATATAAATCCTATCACTTAATAGTAAAATATATTGTTTACAGTATACATAAATATAGATAGATATAGATGGAGATGGAGATAAAGATATATAGATATATATAGATATAGATGGAGATATAGATATAGATATAGATAGATCTGTGTATTTTGTTGTCCTCAAGGGGCTTTGTAAAATAACCTAGGTAGTAGAAATAAACATGTACTTTGAAATCACCCAGACCTTCTCATTCTCCCTTCCTTTATATTTGTTTTGGTTTTCTTTTTACTCATCTATTTTTTCTACAAATATGCAAAAGTTCCAAAAATCTACCCTTATAGATTTTCCAGAGTAGTCATAATTTAAAATATTAAATCTCATTATCCTCCTATATATACTTGTATGAGGTCATTTTCTGATCAGAATTTATTATCACTCTAATCATATTTTTAATATATCATAATTTAACAGGCATATCAAAAATTTATTATTCTACTGCAAACTTCTCCACAAGATACAGAAAAATCTACTGCCTGTATCTTCAGTGTAATAAAAGGTCACCTTCAGACAAAATCATCATTGTGCCATGTTAGCCTTGGCATTTAAAGAATTGCAGTTACTGTGCTAGAAATATAGATCTGTTTGAAATCACCTGCCACAGTTTGCTTAACCTTTTCAGATAGCTAAATCATAAGGTGTGTTGCAAGTAAGGTAAAGAACTTTAAAAGTCAATAAATGGTAGATGGTAATGAAAAGGGGAAAAACACTGTGCTTTCATACCCTTTGGTTGACTGAATTCTGCTGAGTAAAATGGATTGTCTACATATGACGGATGAGGAAACTAAGATTCAGAAAGACTGTAACTACCAGGGATCATACATTGATTTAAATGAACAATTACTGAGTAATTGTTGTCCCATTATGTACTAGGAATATGTAGGAAATGATTTGCAAGGAGCTTACAGCAACAGGAGAACTAATAAGAAAATGGATAAGAAATGGAGAGGTGACATGGTATAAAATCATTCTCAAGGAGCAACTAACCCAAGATAAGCTTTCATCTAGAAAACTGGCAGTGAGGCTGAAACTTGAAAGAGAATTTGCTGTGCAAAATAAGCTTGTTTAAGAGTATTCCAGAAGAGAAGATAGAATGTATTTCAAGCCAGAGCTAACAGGACTCCAAAATCTAGCTCTTAATTTGAATGAAATTGTCACTGTTATTTCATGCAAATAATGTTACTTTCATATTTATTGATAAGTATGTTAATGAAATCCCAATGTACAAAATGCATGGTTTTCATCTGTTATGGGCTGAACGTCTCTGATACCCCAAAATTAATATATTGAGACCCTGATCTTCCATGTGATGGTCTTTGCAGAGTGTTTGAGAGGTAATTAGGTTTAGGTGAAGTCATAAGGGTATATACATGGAGTGGACTACTATCCTCATAAAAGGAGTTAGATACCAGGGTGTTTGTACACCATTTTTTGTAAAGCTCAAAACATACTGAGAGGGCAAGATAACACCACAAAACAAATTCCTAAGTCAGATACAGGTTTCAAGCAACTTAGGGCAGAGTTTTACACCTCTAAATTAGTAATCAAATGTGCCTAATTAAGTTGCTGCAAGAATTGAATGAGAACCACAAATAGGAAGACCCTATAAATGGCTCAAGGGAATGATAATTGTCATTGTGAAGATACGAAAGATGTCACAAGACAATAACCGATTAATGATTACTTGGTATAAAACATACATTCATTTTTCTCTTTCTTCCCTTTGGAACAAATTTGCACTAGCTCTTTGCAAGCTCATGCTCTTCTCTGAAGAAACCTCCACTTAATTGCCACCTCCTATAAGAAACCTTCCTGAGTAGCTCCAAGCCCAGTGATTTTTGTTGTCCTTGTTTGTGTGTGTGTGTGTGTGTGTGTGTGTGTGTTTATGTGTGTTATACTGGAAGTTGAGCCCAGGATCTCACTCCTACTAGGGAATTGCTATCTATCTCCAGCATTTTAGCCCTTTTTTAAAATGGTAATTTTGAGCCAGGCATGGTGGAGCACACCCTTAACCCCAGCACTTGGGAGGCTGAGGCAGGAGGATCACTGTGAGTTTGAGACCAGCCTGGGCTACAAAGTGAGTTCAAGGACAGACTGAACTGCATAGTGAGACCCCGTCTCAAAAGATAGGGCCGGGGATTTAATTCAGTGGCGTAAGTGCCTGCCTGGCAGGGGCGAGGTTGTGAGTTCAATCCTCGGTACAAATTTTTAAATAAATAAATAAGGTAATTTTGCTACATGAAATTACCTCTTTTAATTGCTTACATTTATTATTGTCTACCTCCTCCTAATAAAATGCAAATTCATAAAACCCAAGACATTTCTTTACCCAGTAACTCCTCCCAACACCCAGAAAAACAGTATCTAGTACAAGCTAGATACTCAACAAGAATTCAGGGCAAACGAACAAACACTATATGATTAAAAAATATAGATCAGATACAGAGACACTATAGTTTCATTGGGAAATTGGCATCCAAGTGGAATCTTAATAGTACCTGTGAGGTCCACCTCAAGGAGAGTAAGATTCTGTCAGGAAGTTGGCGCCCACAAATTCCGTGACTGCACTCAGGCAGCATGAGAATTCATCTTGATCTGAATGCGTGCAGCACATCGATTTGAGACTTTTTCATCTTACCCGGTAGTTCCTGACCAGGGCAACACTACTCCCATAGGGTATATTGTTTCATTTCATTTTGCTTTGTTTTGACTGTGCAGTACTTTTTGACAAGTACATATAACGAATAGCACCTGGAGAGGCTGGCTGGCACGTCAGGGCTGAGAGTGAGAGATGTGAGATGCCTTACACAGCACGGGGGGGACCCGCACAGTGAAGAATTAACGGACAAAACCTGCATCTCAAGAGATATTTTGGGATAAATCTTCGTTGCTGCCTAGGATGGGGACCCAAGAACGTGAGACTCTCTTTCTGAACACTGTACTTGCTTGCTGCCTGGTTAAATAATACTCTTAGCCAAGAAATTATTCCTGAACTGATCTTCCTAAAATTATTCACTTCTGATTAAGATGCTCTCCCAGTTGTATATTGTAAACTTTTAAGTCTGTAACATATTAGTGAATATCTGCTAAATCAACTTTTGCCACCATCTGTAGTCCAAAACTAGTTAAACTGACAGTGGACAGCTATATAACACTTACAATTTTAAAAGCAAGTTCTATTCAGCTTCTGAGTATTTTCCCAGAAAAATTGAAAATGTCATGCCACAGCGATATATGTGCACCCATGTTTATAGCAGCACTATTTTTAATAGCTAAATCTTGGAAACAACCAAAATGCCCATCAACAGCAGAATGGATAAAAAAGATGTGGTATTTTTATACAATGGAGTATTATTCAGCTATAAAAAAGGAAAATCTTGAGGCTTTTATAGGTAAATGGAGGTAACTCGAGACTATACTTATAAGTGAAATAAATCAAACTCACATTTATAAATATCATAACCTCCTTAGTATAAAAAATAACAAAAAATAAAAATCTAATACAGTAAAAAGATCCAAAATATACAATAGATATTGTAATAATGAAGGGGAAAGAAAGTGCTCAAAAAGATAAAACAACTAGGATGGGGAAAAGAAAAAAGGAAGAAAGGAAAAAATTATCTGTATGTTGATAAACATATACAAATATATGTATGTATATGTATGCTAGATAGATAACTATACTACTAATCTGTTAGTTCATCAAAAAGAACAGTTTGTGCTGTCATTGTTTGATTGATCACTTTTGTACCTAGATTTTATAACCTGAGCAACTTTTGAGACAATATGCAATATATTAACAAGTGTTAATTCCCTAAAAAATTAATAGCAAAAAACATTTTTAATTGGTATCAGTCCATACTAGTAGACCTTTTGTACATGCACACAGTAGGACAAAGTAATCTAGTTAGGTGTCTCATTTATGCAATACCTGTTTTATTGATCCTCTAAGAATGTTAGCACTGGGTTAAGAACAATAGTGCCACAGCATATGTGGAACTTTGTTCTTCACTGAAGATTTTGTGAGGCAATTCTCCATAAGTCCTTCATGTTCCTACAAATCATACTAGCAGAAGCACTAACTGCCTCTTTGTTGCAGGTTGTCACAGCCATTTGTAGAAGGAAAAGCAATTGGAATGTAGAGCAGAGATCAGGTTGTTGATTATCCAGCATAATGAATATAATATCACCCTTCAAAGCATGTAAGAATTATTTCTAGTCCATTACAAAAGAGCCAGAGTTCTAAAATTTGAGACTTCTGAGACAGAGAGCCCCAGAGAGTATAGTATTTACCCGGGCTTCTCTAAGGTATTTGCCTGGCACTTGGAGAATAAGAAGAACCCATAGAATCTGAAGCACATACTACCTTCTACACCACATCAAAGTTCTTTGTCTCTGACCCAGGGATCTCATGTTTCCTGGAATTGAATGTCAGCATCCATGAAATGGTGAATTGGTAGCTTGTTATCTTGACAATAGGTTAAATTCTCGAGCAGTTCATACCTGACAATAAGAATTAGTAATTACAGTGTAAGTTACCACATACACTTTAAAAATATAAAATTTCAGCATATATGATTGAAAACAAAAAATAACCTCTATCTCAAAAACAACTGTCTAAATGATAAGGAAAATTCATTTCAAGTAGGATGAACTGTCATGTATAGAAATACAAAACTGGAAAATATGATACAAGCTTAGGAAATGACAAATAATTCTCCTACCTGACTACAGCATTGACAAAAATAAAGCTAAATATAAAGGGATTGGTGTAAGGCATGCTATATGTATAGTAGGAACTTTGATTAGAAGATCAATGATATATCTCCTTCAAAGACCTCTGAAGAGCCAATATTTTTTTCCTTTCTGCTTTTAGAATATTCTAGGCTGTTTCCAGAGTAAACACCAGCTCCATAACTGACTCTCAGATCATATCAACGTTCATTTTGCATGACTGCAAGGTCCCCAACATGGTTCCCCAGTTTCTACACCTGCTCCACCCACAATACCACATTCTGTCTACAGTTGGTAAGAAGACTATTTTTGGTTTTTAACAACTAATAATTGTATACACTTATGGGGCAAATTTAATGTAGTGTTTTAATACATACTGTACAATAATTGAACACACATTGTACAATAATTGAATAAATAACTGAAGCTACCACCTGTTATTCACCTCTGTCATTTTTGTGTATTGCATGAGAACACTGAAAATCTACTCCTCTGACCAATTATTAACATATATTATTACTAATTGTATTCACCAGGCTATGCAACAGATCACTAAAATTTACTCTTCCTGTCTAACCAAAACTTTTTACGGTTTGACCAGTACTTTCCCTTTCCCGATCAACTTTCCCATCCTCACAGGTACTAATAACCACCATTCTGCTCTAGTTCTATGAATTTAGTTTTCTAGATGATCAAGAACATTATGCTAAGTGAAATAAGCCAAGCACAGAAAGGCAAATATTGCATCCTCTTACTTATATGTAAAATCCGAAAAAAGAATCTTAAAATTACAAATCAGATCCAACCACTCCTACTTTAAGTCTTCCAAGGGCTCCTAATCATGCATGGACTACAACCTCAAATCCTATCTACTCCAGTCCCAAGCTATCTTTTCCTCACTCCATTTCAGCTACAATGAACCCTTACACTAGTCCTTACTAATGCTATGTAGTCTATCCACATCAATCTTTGCAAAGTTGGCTCTTTTCATCTCATTAAGTTTATATGAGATGTAACTCTAGAGACAAATTCTTTGATCCAACACAAAGTGGCAACCAAGCAGGGCTGCATTACACATCTCTGGGTTCCTTAGTCACCAAAGCCTATGTGAAAACATTGGCGCTCTCCAATGTCCAGCTCATGCAGGAATACGCAATAGTCTCATAATCATTCTCTTGTTCTGTATTCATCATATCCTTAATGCAGTGGGATATTTTTTGTTTTTATTTTTGATTGCTTATTATCTATCTCTGCAACATGGATACAACCTCATATTATCTTATTTTTCCTACATCTAGAGTGTCATGTTACACATGCTATTTAATATTATTCAGATGAATCAACAAATATAGCACTGACTTGTATTATTTCTCTCTGTTCTATTATTTAGCACACATAATATATCAGACATAATTTATTTTCATAAAAGGCATATAGCTATTTTGCCAACTGGAAAACACACTGAGAGGAGGCCAAGATTGGTGCTATAATATTTTCCAGCTAACAAAGAATGCCATTTTATAAGCTGGCTGCTTTTATAAGCACATAGCAATTAATTGCTAAGTTTCTAAGTGATAGAAGCAGAAGTACAATCACTTATGTTTCTAACATAAATTCTAAGTTTTTAGAATCTATGAGATAGAAATACGGTATGTGAAAGTTGTTTCAAATTACTATGAAATAATGGCATACCAGTTTGGTGAGAGTAACCTCCCTACATATTTTAAAACATGAAGAAACATTCCATATCATTACTCAGTATAGCATATATATGTGTATATGCATAAATTTTCTATAGTTGCTTTGATAATGTACCAAAAACTGAGTGGCCCAAGCCACATAAATGTACTATCTCATAGTTCTGGAGGTTACACAGCCAAAATTAACACGTTTGTAGGGTCATGCTTTCTCCAAAGCCTCTCTAAAAGGCTTTCTGTTGTTGGGACCCCCAGAAATTCCTTGGTTTTTGATAGCCTATCTTCACCTGACCTCCTTCTCTGTGTCCAAGTTTCCCTCTTCTTAGATTAAATTTCCCTTGTGTTGAATTGAGAATCCACCCACACTTGGTCTAATAAGACTATCTTAACCAATTATACCTGCAATGATGATTTCAGAGTCTTTTTCCTGAGTACACATTCCTTTGTGCACTGCTCAGCTTTACTAGAATCTTACACAAATGTATTGACCTGATGTTTCAAAGAATATAGTTATGGGCTGGCAGAGCAACTATAAGCTTGGAGTGAGAGCAGAATTCTGAAAAGGAGGAGGAGGGAGCCATAGCGGGTGCAGAGCCTCAAAGACAGTAAAATTTATCCTAATCTTTAGTTGAATTCTAAACTATGTGCACTTGAGAGGAGGGTGGAGAGGACCCAAAAGGCTCAGGACAAAAAAGCATGAAAGCTTTCAGCTTCAAGTAGAAAAAAACAGAGCTGAAATGTCACCTGTTTCTCATCACAAAGAGGCAGCAGAGGCAATGTTGGGGATTGAGTCCAGCCAAGTAAACTGACTTTTGGAAAGAAAGAAAAAGGATACTTCAGAAGAAAATAAAACCTAGAGTATCTACGTCTAAACTTTACAATGCTAAATCCAATTTTAAAAATCATTTCACATACAAAAAAACCAGAAAAATGTACCCATGCTCAAGGGAAAAAATTAATCATTAGAAACCATCTCCTGATGGGCCAAATTGTGCAATTAGCAAATACTTCAAAGAAGCTATTTAATATATATTCAAGGAATAATTATTCCTAATGAGTGAATACATTGTAATCTCATTAAGGAAAATGAAACTATAAAATATAACTAAATAAAAATACTAGAAATAGAAAATGCAATGACTGTCATAAAAATTCACTAGGTAGCTAATGAATCAGTGGCATTTAGGATCAACCAATAATTATACAACTTACAGAATTAAAAAAATTATTGAGAAGACAATATATTAAAAAAAACTAAGATAAGCCAGGCATGGTGGTGCACACCTTTAATCCCAGCACTCGGGAGGCTGAGGTAGGAGAAGCGTTGTGAGTTCGAGGCCGGCTTGGGCTGCAGCCTGAGCTACATAGTGTGACCCAGTCTCACAAAACTAGAGCCAGGAGTTCGGCTCAGTGGCTTAAGCGCCTGCCCTGGCAGGTGAGAGGTTGTGAGTTTGATCCCTGGTGCCACACACACACAAAAAAAAACTAAGATACCTGCCTATAATTTCAAGTGATACAGTGTATGTATAATTCAAGTTTCAGAAGGCAAGGAAAGACAATGGGACAAAAATAGTTGAAAATGATGGCAGACTTCCAATTCCTATGTTGGTAAGAAAAGTTGGTATCATTTTAACCCAACAACAATTAAATTCTAGAAAAACTAAAAACTCAACAGTTCTTCCTACTTCCACCAGAGAAGTAATGTCACAGAACAAATTGTTGCCCCCCAAATTGGAGACAAACAGGCTGAAAAAGAGAGCAACAATTTATCAGAGCAAAACTACATGGTAACTAAAATGAAGAAGGAAACTCTGAATTATAGATGATGAATTACAGGAGGTCATAGTGAGCAAATTGGAGAAAGTAAAATTCCAGCAGGAACCAGTGTTGGGAGATGGGAATTCATTCTTCTGTGAGTTTTAACTCCTGGAATTCTCTCCAGCTCTCATAAGAAATATCAGGGCTTTCTTGAGCTTCTAATAAGCACAGGGAAGACTAACCACTTTTTAAATATACCCAGTTTTAAGCAAAGGCTGAGCTCAAGAGAAATTATTTTATCACAATATAAATGGGGTTTGAGCAAATCTTAACTATCTTAGGTAAAGGGGAATAGCCACCTGCAACCCCTCTTACCTATCCTGTTCTGCCTGCGAGTATGGAAAAAAGAAGCACTTGTGAAGGTCACATGCTGGGGTATAGGTTTCCTAAACACTGAGATCTTCTCACAGGATAAGTCCCCCCCCCTCTACTCTTCACCACTGCATTACCAGTCTATCAACAGCAGTTCCTTTTACTAATATGTTATGTCTGCCTTTCTACAAAAAAAAAAAAAAAAAAAAAGTTACAAGGCAGACTAAAAGTCAAAAGAACCAGGTGCGGTAACGCACGTCTTTAATCCCAGCACTCGGGAGGCTGAGGTAGGTGGAGCATTGTGAGTTCGAGGCTGGCTTGGGCTACAACATGAGGAAGGCCAGTCTGAGCTACATAGTGTGACCCCACCTCAAAAAAAATAAGGGCCAGAAGTTTGGCTCAGTGGCTTAAGTGCCTGCTTGGCAGTCACAAGGTTGTGAGTTGGATCCCCACTACTGACAAAAACATAAATAAATAAATAAATAAATCAAAGTCAAAAGAAAAGAAAAGATTCAAAGAGATAGAAATCATCAGAACCAATTGGAAACTTTGTATCTCTTCTGGGTCATGGATAGAGCTATTAGATGATCATTCAAATAAAATATATTTCTTTTCAAGTGTACGCCTACATTCTGCTAAACTACCATGTGTTGAGTCATAAAATTGAATCATAAATTCCACAAGAAATTTTTATAGGAATTGATCAGGTATTTCTAAACTTTATATGGAAATATAAAGGACTAAGAGTACCCAAATGAATCCTGCAAAAGGAAAAACAAAGTTGTAAAATGTATCATCTAGCTCCAAGATTTTTTATAAAGGTCTAGAAAATAATATGAATTTGGAATACAAATGCACAAATAGTTTAATGGAATGCAATACAGAGTCCAGAAATAGACTCACTCTTGCATGGTTATTAGATATTTGACAAAGTGTCAAAGCAATTCAAAGGGGGATAGAAAATCTCTACAACAAATTGTGCTGAAACAACTAGATATACAAATGGGAAAAAAAATATATTACTCCCACGGCTATGGCAAGCTATATATTAAAACTGTATTGAGATGAAGCTGAGCACTAAATGAGAAGGATAAAATCTTAACATTTTTAAAAGATAATACAGAAAAATATCTTCGAAGACTGAGGTTAGGTGAAAATTTCTTAGAAAGCAGAACAAGAGAAAAAATGATAAGCCACAATGTATCAATTTTAAGAATTGTTCATCAAGAGACATGTTTTAGAAAATCAATAGCAAGTCACTAATAACAAGAAAATGTTCACCAAATATGGTTGGCTAAGGTTTTATATCTAGAATATATAAGGTATCCGTATATCCAGGACATATAAGACACTCTCTTACAATATATATCTGAGAAATGAATAACTATTACCACATAAAAAATATCCTCATTACTCCCCATCTAAAATGTATACAAATACATTTTGAACAGCCCAAAATATATTATTTTCAATGGCACCTGAAAAATTCATGTAGAGAGACCGTGTATTTGGTTATTTAAAAACACGGCAAGTATTTAACATTGCCACAGTGTAATGACAAATTTCCTTATATTCATACAACTGAATACTATTAGAAATGAAAAGGAATTCATCACTAATATATACAAAAATAAGAATGAATGTTTTTTCAAGGTAGAAGAGCAGAAAGAACTAAAGATTCCCTATTGTATTATTTAATTTATATGAAGTTCTAGATAAGGTGAACCCAAGTGATGATGGGAAAAAAAAGAGAAAAATCATTACCTGGTTTGGGATAGTAATGAAATAGTTTGCCTTACAAAGGGTATGAATGAACTTGCTATGCAGATTGACATGTTTTACAATCATGATAGAGCTATGGTTTACTTAGTTCTATTCATTTGTCAAAAACTATAGATATGATTTATGATTTATGCTTTTGTTTTTTTGAGACAAGTTCTCACTAAGTGGTTCAGGCTGGCCTTGGACCTACTGGGTAGCCCAGGCTGTCCTCGAACTCGTAGTGATCCTCCTGCCTCAGCCTCCCAAGTACTCCCATGTGCCACCATATCCAGTGCATCTCAATATATATGATTTCACCTGAATAAAATTGAGTACCCATTCAATTATCATTAAGAAAAGCAAAGGTCTACTGGCTTTTATAACAATTGCAGAATGAAGGCCATTATTGATTGGTGTTTGATATACGAACTCACGATACTCTTTACATTTATTTGAAATTTCTCATGCCAGGCTGGGTGGCACACACCCATAATCCCGGAACTCAGGAGACTGAGGTAGGAGGATTGCCACAAATTCAAGGCCAAACTGGTCTACATAGTGAGTTCAAGGCCTGCACTACAAAGGAAGACCCTGTCTCAAAAGAAAGAAACTTCTCATTACATGTACTTTAAATTACTGTATAACTATTCTTTAATTCAACAAATACATTTCTGTGATTTCTGTGTACTCAGTACTCTCAGCTCTGATGTTAAGAGTAATCAGGGAAACAGACACAGTCACTATCATGGAACTCACATTCTAGTAAAGGAAGACAATAAATGAAATAGTAAATAAGTAAGTGCATAAGTAAAATACAAAGTATAACAAATGGTCGTAAGTGTTCTAAAGACAAAGCTGAAATGAAATAACAGGGAAGGTAAGAGGGATGGGTAAGGAGGGTGCAATTTTAAATATAATATAGGAGTGAGACCGAAAAGGAGACATTTGATGCAAGGCCTGAAGAAAATATAGACCATGTGGGTACAGAGGTAGGTGGCAAGAGCAGAGGCCCCAAGGTGGCAGCATCCCTGCCAGGATCAAGGGCCAGCAACGTGGCAAAGAGGGTGACCATTTACAAACCTCATAGGCCAACGTCATGCCTTTGGACCTTAACTGTGATGAGGTGTGAAACTACTGAAGAATTTTAAAGGGAACAGTGGCTTGATCTTATTTACATTTTAATAGAATCACTCTGGCTTCTCTATTGAGAATAAATTTAAGAAGGCCAAGGTGAGAGCAGGGAGACCATTCAGATAAGAGAGAATCCAGGGAAGAAAATATTGGTTTTCCCCAGGGTTGTAGCTATGAAAGGTGTGGAAAAAATGGTCAGATTTCTAACATGTTCTGAAGTCAAAACTGCCAAGTTGTGCTAAAGAATTATTTGTGAGATATAAGAGAAAGAGAATAGAGAATAGCTCAACATTTGATCTGACAAGCTTTGAAGATCTGAAGTTCTTAAGAATGAAATTCTCCAAGGCAAACCAAGTTTTCTTTTTGTTGTCCCAAAAGGAGGAAAGGTGGTAAATTTAGAATGGCGTCATAAGAATGTCTATTTAGCTTATAAATAGGCATCTCTCAGGGAAAGAGCCCAAGACAGAGAAAGGCTAGTCAGTCATGCAAAGAAAATAATACATACACGGGTTAAGAGTTAATTCAAGCCATGTAGATAGTATGCTTAGAAATGTAAAAGCAAACACAAGAAAAATGCTAGAAGTTAGGCTAAGGACAAGCAGCTTAGGACTCTGAACAGGAAAGCAGCTTACTTGTTTAGCAAGTAGAATCCACAGAGTAAAGGGCACCTCCCTGCGTTTGTGCCAAGGTCAGAGGAATTGAGAAACACTGAGTAACACCGGTTTTCTTTTAAATTTTGTGTTATAAAGTCTAGCCTAACTGGTTATTTTAAACCTATAGAACCACTTGTGATAGGTCATCCCTAGTCCACTAAACAAATTCCTGTACTCTGCTTATCCATAAAAGGCCTAGATAAAGAGACCACCCTGACACTCCACTTTCTGGGACTCCTCTTAGCTATCAGGAGCTCTTCTTTCTTCTTCTTCTTCTTCTTCTTCTTCTTCTTCCTCCTTCCTCCTTCTTCCTCCTTCTTCCTCCTTCTCCTTCTTCTTCCACATCCCGTAAACACTCCCCTAACTTCTTCCTTTTGTCTGCAATTTCGTTCTGCAACCTCATGAGACTAGGCACTCAGTTTCACATGGTTTGCACTGAGTTAGCTCTTAGAGAATACAGGAAACAGGAAATCCAGTTCTACTACACAGAAAGCAAGGAAAAGGCAAGTAACCTCCACATCTGAACCACCATTTATTGTCATAAATGATTTAAAATTCTCAGTAGATGGGAAGAAGGAAGTTATGTGAAAGAAAGTGGTGCTAAGATGTGGTAGAAACAGTGTGCCTTGTGGAACGAATTCAGAAGGATGAGAAGGAGTAAAGAGAGGGAAGGAGAGAGCATCACGGGATATGAATGCATGCGCCATCAATGCTTGATGCCATTTCAAGTGCCTTATAGGAAAGAAAAGCCAGAAGACTTTTTTCTAACATTGCTTTCAAGCTTCCCTCTGATTGTTGGTGTCCTGTAGGCATCATTACCATACATTTTTGTCTTCTTTTTTTGGGTAAGAGTATCCACAGTAGAGACTTTAAAAAATATCTTCTCTCTTTCCATTTTTCTGTTTCCAAATCAGTTGTGTTGCTATGTAATTCTAGGAAGTGCTTCAGCCACCCAGTGATAAGTGGGAGTTAAAGCCAGTGATAAGATTCAAACCGGCAATGTGACTGTCACAAAAGCATAGAAAGAATGTGGTCTCTTCAGGAACCGTATGCCACGGAACTCTGGGATTCTGGATCTTTAACGTGCAAGAGGTGATGTCTGTGCTTAAACCACTTGAGTCGGGTGCTCCAACACATACCACAAAATCCATTCCTTCTGAAGCACTTCCTCGTGGCAATACTTCTCAATATGCAATTCCTGTACTAGCAACATTAGCCTCACCTGGAAGCTTAGCTGAACCACAACATAGTCTCAATCCCAGCTGTTTCTGGGTGATGCTGATAAACCTAAAGCTTGAGAATCACTGCTCTGTATTTAATAAACAGAAACAAATGAAGAAAAATCTTATTATTTGATCCCCTTAAACGCTAACTCCAGAAAGCTGCTTCTATTAGGGAACCATTGAGAATCTACTTCAGTTTAAAAGATCTAGTCTAACACTCAGAAACTTCAAACCGTAAATTGACGGACATGATCATGAAAATTCTGAAGCATTTGTGTGGTCTTTGTCACAGCCTCAACCTCCTAATTATTCATGAAAGGATGTTGAAAAATTAGCTATTTGGAGCAGAGGAAGATTTTAAGCCTGGCTATAG
>RJWM01043260.1:0-13914 GCA_004363535.1 Dasyprocta punctata
TTTTGCTTTTTACTGTGCCTTGTAACTTTATTGAAAGATGGACATGATATATTATGTAAAAGGAACTATGATAAATAGAACTTCAGTAATGCAGTGGTAAGGTGTGGGGAGAAGAAAAGTATTCTCTGGTCTGATAATTATTCTCTGTGTCAGGCTGTGCCCCTGAACCATGAGCTTCACCAGTGGTAATGGAGGGGAGTCTTGCATGTTTTTGTTTTGTTCTCCCCCGCACTGATGTTTGTTTGTTTACTTTCAGGGGATGGGAGTGGATATTTCCTTTTACCCTCACGGAAAGCTAGAGAGAACAGGAATTATTTCCCTTCTTCCAGGTTGTTTAGGCCCTAATAAAACCCCAGCATTTTGGCTCAGGCAAATTAATTTCTCCTGAGAGCTAACCTTATTAAGAACAGAATGTTCTCATGGGAGGCTGAGGTAGGAGGAGTGTTGTGAGTTCAAAGCCAACTTGGGCTACGATGCAAGCGAAGGCCAGCCTGAGCTACATAGTACGACCCTGCCTCAAAAAAACTAGGGCCATGAGTTTGGCTCAGAGGCTTAGGCGCCTGCCTGGCAGGCACAAGGTTGTGAGTGCAATCCTCAGTGCACCAAAAAAAAAAAAAAAAACAAACAGAATGTTCTGAGTCAGGTATGTTGGCCCATATCAGTAATGCCAGCACTCAGGGAGGATGAAGCAGAAGAACCACAAGTTGGAACCTAACGTGGGCAACTTGGTGAGACTCTGTCTCAAAAATCAGAAAGGAAGGAAGGAAGGAAGGAAGGAAGAGAGAGAGAGAGAGAGAGAGAGAGAGAGAGAGAAAGAAAGAAAGAAAAGAAAGAAAGAAAGAAAGAAAGAAAGAAAGAAAGAAAGAAAGAAAGAAAGAAAGAAAACGTGAAAATGTGTTTAGGATGTTGCTCAATGAGGAGGCCCTAGGTTCAATCCCCAGTACCAAAAGACCAAAAGAGAGACAGAGACAGAGACAGAGACAGAGACAGAGAGAAAAGGAAGCATATCCTAGCATATTTTAAAATGGCTCCTTGACCGGGGGTTTAGCTCAATGGCTTAAGCACCTGCCTGGCAGGCATAAAGTTGTGAGTTCAACCCCTGGTACCAAAAATAAAATAAAATGACTCCTTTTCTCCCTGCTGGTAGCACAATGGCCTTTGTCACTGATATTCACTGTGAGAACATGGTACTATGTGTGGGGAATAACTGAGTTCCCTTGGACGTTTAACTCTCAGACTTGTCTTCATTGAACCTTCAGAAATTTGTCAATTATACTTTTAGGTTTTCCTATCTCAGAATTGTGAAGATTTCTGCTCTGCGGAGTTTCTCTTCTCTAAATTGTGATTCTCTCTATTTGCTTGTCTCTCTCTCCAGGTTTAGGGCCAGCAGTTTGCCTATGGTCTCACTTCTCTGACTGCAAGTTGTTGATTCTTCCATTTTATCAGTTTTTTACTTGTTAGGATGGAGTGGCAGTTCCTAAACTCGTAATGTGCCAGTTCAAATTATTCAGACCTGTAGCTGTCCGTTGAAAATTTCCATCCTAACCGGGTGTGGTGGTGCACGCCTTTAATCCCAGCATTTGGGAGGTGGAGGCAGGAGGATCATTGTGAGTTCCAGACCAGCCTGGGCTACAAAGTGAGTTCAAGGCCAGCCTGAATGGCATAATGAGACCCTGTCTCAAAAAATAGGGCTGGGGATTTAGCTTAGTGGTGTAAGTGCCTGCCTAGCAGGCACGAGGTTGTGAGTTCGATGCCCAGTACCAAAAAAAAAAAAAAAAATGAAAAGAAAATTTCCATCATATTCTCTTGTTTTGGTGATGTAAGCCAAACAGTTGACCAGAGTGTGGCACCTCTGAATAACACACACACACACAATCAAAGCAAAACAAAACAAATACCCAAAATAGCATTCAAAAACAAAACAAAACAAAACAAAATCCTAACATGCCAGACTCTGAACCTCGAAGTTTATTTTGTTTTTAAATAAAATTTGAGAGGCAACCCACTTTCCAGACTCTCTTCTGTCCTGCTTAGACAAAGCTTTCTTTCTCTCAATAAATTCTTCCTACTCTTAAAAAAAATAAATACAATTTGAAAAAAAGAAATAGGTCAATAGAAAAACTTCTTTCCTTCCTCCCTCTCTCCCTCCTTGCTTGTTTGCTTCATTGTTTTGTTTTGTTTTGTTTTGTTTTGTTTTGTTTTGTTTTTTGAGACAGAGTCTCACTATGTAGTTCAGGCTGGCCACAGGCGCGAAGCAGTCTTCCTGCCTCAGCCTCTCAAGCACTGGGATTACAGGCATGCACCACCATACCCATACCCTTGACCACAGATGCAATCTAGGGCCTCATGCATGTTAAACAAGTGCTCTGCCAGTGAGCTACATCCCCAACCCTCAGTGGAATATTTTCTGCTTCAACTGTCATGTCTCCTCATGGTAGCCCAACCTACATTGTAGAGTGTGTTTTTAAATTATTTTTTGCCCTTCTCCTGCTTGTACTTGGCCCAGACTCTCTCTGCAGAGCCTGTTTTATCCTCCCTTTAATAAATATGAAACTTTGCCATTATTAACAAGAAAAGAAAGGAAAATTTTCTGTTTCTACTCTCTCTTCTCTCCTTCTGGACTCCACCTGATCATTTCCCATGAGTCACTGAGGTACTGTTAATTTTTTCTGCCTGAGCTTGAACTCAGGGCCTCATGCTGCTAAGCATGCACTCTAGTACACCACTTACCCCCAGTCCAGTTTTTTAAAAAATCCTTTCTTTCCATGCTTTAGTTTGAATTGTTCTATTGACCTATCTTCAATTTGATTATTTTTTGTTGTATATAGTTTTCTGTTAATCACATCCAATGAACTTATTTTTCTAGAATTCCCACTTAATTCTAATTTGCAATTTACACATTTCTCCCAAAATTCTGTATCTCTTCACTTTTTTTTTTTTTTTTTTTTGCAGCACTGGGGATCAAACTCACATCCTCACACCTGGTAGGGCATGCGCTTAAACCGCTGAGCCAAACTCCCAGCCCTAGTTTTTTGAGGCAGGGTCGCACTATGTAACTGAGGCCAGCCTTGCGCTCGCGTTGTAGCCCAAGCCGGCCTTGATCTTACAGCGCTCCTCCTACCTCAGCCTCCCGAGTGCTGGGATTAAAGGCGTGCGCCACCACGCCCGGCTAAGTACAAATCTTCTATGTATGAAAAATTGTATATAACAGTTCCCTTTGGGGAAAAAAATTCATCCTCTGAAGAGTGTTGAGTTTCTGTCTAGCACAGTTAAGTTACTGATAGTGTTGCTCCATTAGAGGCTTCATTTTTGGGGTTTTTTTTTTTTGGTTTTGGTTTTTTTGAGTTTTGGGGTTTTTGGGGGGTTTTTTGGTTTTTTCCGAGATGGGGTACCGAGAATCAAACTCAGGACCTCACACTTGCCAGACAAGCACTGCGCCATTGATCTAAATCCCCAGCCCCTAAAAGCTCAGTTTTATTTTTTTGTTTTGTTTTGTCTTGTTTTGTGTCTTTGAGACAGGGTCTTGCTATGCAGTCCAGGCTGGCCTTGAGCTCACTTTGTAGCCCAGGCTGGTCTTGAACTCACAATGATCCTCCTGCCTCAGGTTCCCAAGTGCATGCACCACAACACCTGACTTCTTTTTTTTTCTTTCTTGCTCTCTCTCGTTTTTTGTTTCGTTTTGGTGTGTGTGCGTGTGTGTGTGTGTGTGTGTGTGTGTGTGTGTGATGCTAGGCAAGCACTGTACCACTGCACTACATCCCTATCCCATCTTTCTGTGTTTCTGTAAATCTTTCTTTGTCTCCGCTCCCTCTCTCCCTCCCTCCCTTACTTCTCTGTCTTTCCTTGCAGGGAGAACCTGGCCCCAAAGGCGACCCTGGTGAGAAGAGCCACTGGGTAAGCTCTGGTCCAGCCCTGGCCTCCACTTGCCTTCTCCCACCCCGGGTGCTCCTGAGAGAGTTCTCGCACCAGTAGGTCCCGGGAGTGGGGGTGCCCCATCTACATTCCCTCAACTGCCTGGTCTCCCAGGCCAACACCTGAGCAATTCTCTGCCCCAGCCCCCTCCTCATCCTGTCACTCCCAACCAGGCAGGACCAACCCTATCAGCAGACCCCACCACTCTCTGTCTCTGTCTTTGTCCCTGTCTCTACCTTTGCTCTGTAGCCTTTCAGGGCCAGGGTGGCTCTGTCTTTTCCTTTTTTTTTTTTTTTTTTTTCCTTTTCTTTGGTACCGGGGATTGAACTCACAACCTCATACCTGCCAGGCAGGCACTTAAGCCACTGAGCTAAATCCCTGGCTACTCTGTCTGTTCCTACTGGGTGGTTTGGGTTGACCCAGGCCAGACTGCATCCCCTGTCACCATAGTCCCCTCCTAGAAAGGGCTTTGACTTCTGCTCCCCTGTCAAGGAAAAAGGAAAGCATGAAGACAGTATCAACATGGAACGACAGAATAGGGTACCTTAGGAAAGCCATGAAGCACATAGAAGGAAGGCCAAGCAACAGTGAGATGCACAGAGGCTGCACAGCAAAAGAGACTAGGAATCTAGATACCACCATACACCAAGAAAAATCTAGGAAGCCTAGGAAGAGAGGCCTTGACACCATCGTACACACACTTGACATGGATCAGGTGACCTGATGCCACTATACCCCGAAGACCTATATAACATGAGGTCCTAGATATCATCCCTCAAGTAGGAAATCCATGATGAATGGCAAGGGAAGCCTAGAAATTGTCACATGCAAAGAACTATGGAAGGGCCAGAGATACAACTTAGTGACACAGTGCTTGCCTGGCAAGCACAAGGGTGTGAGTTCAATCCCTGGTACCAAAAAAAAAAAAAAAAAAGAAGTATGGAAAATGGTATCAGGGGATCTAGATACCACTATATATAAAGGAACAATATATATAATGTATATATATATATATATATATAATATATATATAATGTATATATATATACATTATATATATATTGTATATATATAATGTATATATAAAGGAAACAAAGAATAGGAAATGGAGCCTCGAAATTGTCCCATACACAAGAGACATAGAGAAACAAGAATGAGGTCCTAGAAACCACACACTGAGAAATCCCATGACTCATGTGGGCTCCTAAAAATCATTAGAATTATTGGAGATAATTACAGTGAATGAATTTCAGGACCTAAAAATCTACTCCTCCAGGAGACACATGAGGGAAGGATCAGGAGCCTAGAATGAACATACTATGTCCCAGAGTTCCACAATACAGGCACCTGGAAACCAATGACATAAGAGACATTTGGAAAGTGGACAGGATGGGGATAGACACCCCACAGAAGAGAGACCTCGAGTGCGCTCTTTTGGAGGGTGGTGTCATGCTCCCTCCCCGCTACCTCCCTGACCCCTGCAGTCTGGCCAGGACGCCCTACTTCTGGCAGTTACAAGGTAGTGAGGCTGTGGACAGCCCCCAGTCCCTGCCCTCTGGGTTCCTGATTGTGGGGTCAGTGATGGATACAGCCGTGGGAGCCCCCTATCCTGCACGAGTCCTCCCCCCATGTCTCTCCATGACTTTTGGGGCTCTGCTACCTCTCCTAGCTGTTTGCTGTCCACCTACCACCACTACTATGCCTCCAGGGCCTCTCCAGAGTAGGCATGAGCTGAGCTGGGGGGTCAGGTGGACCCCTCACGCTCCTCTCCCAGGGACCCCCATGCTGGGAACGTGTTTTCCACCCAGCCCAAGAGAGATGGGAGAGTTGAGGTCAAGGCAGAATTAGGCTGTGCACTTCCATCCTTCATGGGGATCCCTGACAAGGGGACAGAATGCCTGAGTCACCTAGACCAGCCCTTGAACACAGGACCACCCCTGGGACAGGCCACCCAAGAAGTAGCAGGGCCCCTGCTCCTGCTTGTCCTCCTTCCTGCCCTTTATCCCCCTGCACTTCTCCCCCTGCTTGCTGCCTGCTAGGGGAGGGGACCTGCTAGGCTGGGAGTTGCATGAAGCTTTGAGGCTAGGGGCCCAGAAGGGGACTGGGAAGTGGGGGACAGTGCCAGTGAGTCTCTGAGGACTCCCGTGTTCATTCCACCTACCAGTGCCCCCTTGTGGCAGTTTTTGGAGGGCCTGGCTTGGTTTGGCTGTGGCTCAACAGTGACACCCAGTGGTCAGAACTGAGTGATTAGCCTGGACCTTTTATTTCTAGATTGAAGCCTTCATCCCTTATCCAAACAGGGAAATTGGCCGGGCGTGATGGCGCACGCCTGTAATCCCAGCACTCGGGAGGCTGAGGCAGGAGGATCATTGCGAGTTCAAGACCAGCCTGTGCTACAAAGTGAGTTCAAGGCCAGCCTGTGCTACAAAGTGAGTTCAAGGCCAGCCTGAACTGCATAGTGAGACCCTATCTCAAAAAATAGGACTGGGAGCCAGGCGTGGTGGCGCATGCCTTTAATCCCAGCACTCAGGAGGCTGAGGTAGGTGGAGCGTTGTGAGTTCGAGGCCAGCTTGGGCTATAACATGAGCTCAAGGCCGGCCTGAACTACATAGTGCGAACCTATCTCAAAAAACTAGGGCCGGGAGTTTGGCTCAGTGACTTAAGCACCTGCCTGGCAGGTGCAAGGTTGTGAGTTCAATCCCCAGTGCCCCTAAAAATAAATAAATAAATAATGCTAAGTACTAGTCAAACAAGGAAATTGAGGCCCAAGTCTTCAGAGAAAATCCATGGCAAAGCCTAGACATGGCCCCAGCTGGCACTGTGAACATATATACCATCCCCATCCTTAGGGTGGTCATCATGGGATAGGGGAAGGAAGACCTGTAGTCAGCAGACAGAAGGAGTTTGGTTGTGATAGCAGACAGTGTAGTGCCCTCCTGGAGGAGACAGACTAGGCCTAAAAAGTGCATAACCAGGTATAGAACGTCGACAGGAGTGGGAACACCATGTGCAAAGACCCTGGGACAAGAGTAGATCTCAGGTATTTGAAAAGCTGCAAATACTTGGAGTAGCAGTGTGACAGAAAAGTAGAGAGACAGATACTAAAGAGATTATCAGGATTTAGGAAGCCATATTAGGGAATTTGGATTTTGTTCTGTAGGTACTGGGGAGTCATGGAAGTATTCTTAAGAAGGAGAGCAACTTAGTCAATTTCATTTATAAAACAAGTCTTTAATTGCCATGTGGAGAATGATTGGGAGAAGAGAGAAGCATGGGAGAAGCAGAAAGAGACTTGGCAGGAAACTGATCTGGTCATCTTTGTGAGAGATTGAGGGGGGCTGGAACTGGGAATGGGGGCAGCAAGGACAGACCAGTATTGATGGAGCTAAGAGAACCTTTGGTGCTGCTTCCGCTGTGAAGAGGAATGAGGAGTCAGCAAGATTTAAGATAGTAAAAGAGAACGCGGAGAAGCAAGTACACTGGGTTTTGACCCTGGAAAAGTGGGGCATGTCTGTTTTATGACCCAGCGAGGGTATCTAGCAGGCCCTGGACACTTAGATCCAGAACACAGATGTGGGCCAAGCTGGAAGGGGACCAGGGTATCACTAATGCACACAGCGAGCCATCCTTCTGAGAGGGACTTTTTTTTAATACTTACCTTTTGATTTTTACTTTGAAATTTTTCAAATACCCTATACCAAAATGTTTATACAATAGACTTTCATCTGTCCCTCCTTTATGTAAACCAATTTTTTTTCTTTTTCTTTTTCTTTCTTTTTTTTTTTTTTCCCCCCCGGCACCAGGAATTGAACTCACAACTTTGCACCTGCCTGATAGGCACATAGGCCACTGAGCCAAACTCCTGGCCCTGGGTTTTTGAGGCGGTCGCACTGTGTAGCTTGGGTTGGTCTTGCGCTTGCATTGTAGCCCAAGCGGGCCTCAAATTCACAACGCTCCTCCTACCTCAGCCTCCCGAGTGCTAGAATTAAAGGCGTGCACCACCACGCCCGGCTATGTAAACCAATTAATAGTATTTTGCACACTTACTATTTTTCTCTTTATGTGTTTGTATATCTTTCTTTCAAATGCATCTAAAAGTAGGCTGCAAATGTCATCCACATCCTCCCTAACGTTTCAGCATATATCTCAAATATATATATATATATATTCTCCCAAATAGCTGCAATACGACTGTCATGATTAAGAAACTAACATTAGTTAAGTAACATGATGCCACTTAATGTATAACTTACATGTCAGTTTTACCAGTTGTCCCCAAAATGCCTTTAAAAGTTTTTTAATTTATCCAGTTGTTTTATTTATTTACTTTCATGGTGTTGGGGATCAAACCCAGGGCCCCATGATAGACACGTGCTTTATCACTGAGCTACACCCCCAAAAGCTCTTTTTTAAATCCATGTTCTGATTAAGGTTGGTGTGTTACATTTGGTTGTCATGTCTCTGTTATCTTTTAGTCTAGAACAGACTTTCTGCCCTTTTCTTCTTTCTTCTTTTCTTAACCATTTTTTCCCCCCTGTACTGAAGATTGAACCCAGGGTCTTCACCCTGAGCTACATCACAGCTCTGCTTTCATTTTTTAATTTCATGACAATGTCTCACTAAATCTCCAAATTACTCAGGCTGGGGCCCAAACTCACAATCCCCTTGACTCCACCTTTGAGAGTGCTGAGATCTTAGTTGTACACCATCATACTCAATTTTGACTTTTTCTTTTTTTAGTTGCTTGTTTGTTTGTTTGCCTGTTTCTTAGTTTTGAGACAGGGTCTCACTATGTATGCAGACTTGCCTTGAACTCACTAAATAAGCGAGGCTTACCTTGAACTCATGTGATCCTCCTGCCTCAGCCTTTCAAGTGCTAAATTATAGGTATGCACAAGCACACCTGACTTTGTCTTTTAGTGAATGTCTCAATCTAGATTTGTTCCAACATTTCTTCACAGCAAGATGCAGTGCAGATTAAGTACTTGGTAGGAGCACTTGTGGTGGGAGCAGTGCCCTTGGATTACATATCATCAAGGTGCTCAGGGTGTCAGTTTGTCCCACTATCCATGCTAAGAATGGCTTAGTGAAAATTTTGTAGGACACCTATTTTTAGATCCTGTTCCTGTGACATTTAGAAGGGGTTGCATTGGCAACCCATTGTGACCCTGGGAAATGGCCAAAATGGCCATTTGGTGGCATGAGGATAGCCTAATCTATGTGATGTAACATGACAGCTGAATGGTAAGGGACAACCCCAGGAAGCAACTTACAATGGAAATGTTAGGAGGTCTCTTGGTTGATTAGATATTTCTATGAAGAACAGCTACTTTACAAGGTTAGATTATAAAACTGGGTGTGGTGGTGCACACTTGTAGTCTCAGCACTTGGGAGGCTGAGGCAGGAGGGTCTCTGAGTTCAAAGCCAGCCTGGGCTACATAGTGAGTTTAAAGTCAGCCTGAGCCATATATTAAATCCTTGCCTCAAAAAAGACCAAAAAAGGTTGGATTGTAATGGCACAAATGTGCATGTTAGACATGCCTTTACTTAATACAGTTCAAGTAAAGGACTCCAAGAGAGAATTCTAGATGTTGTCAGAACTGGAATAGTTCTCATCCTGGGCTCTGCTGAAATTGAGATCCCTACATTCTGAAAATCACTTTTTTCTCAGCTAAGCAAGAGGAAGCAGTGAGGAAGTGTGGAAAGTGCTGAGGCTCTGTGGAGAAGGAAAAGACAGACAGGGAGGAAGTCGGGGTGATCACTGTCTGTTAAGGTCTCTGACCGTAGCTAGCTCCACTTGTAGGGTGGGGAGCCTAAAAGCCAGGAAGCCCTGGAGAAAGAGTTTTGAGGGCCCACTGCTATATCCCTGAGAGCTGGGAGGTACAGGCCTGAGAAGCAGAGGAGGAGACCAGCACTGCTTAGGGGCACCAAGATGTGCCAGAATTGTCAAAGCCCTGGCAGGGATGCACTCTGTTTTCTGGGAAAGGGCTGTGGGCCAGATCCACAGGGTTTTGTGGGGGAAGGGGTGTTTTGTTTTGCTTTGCTTTGTTTTTTGAGACAAGGTCTTGCTATGTAGCTCAGGCTGGCCTTGAACTCACTGCGTAGCCCAGGGTGGCCTCAAACTCTCAGTAGTCCTCCTGCCTCAGCTTCCCAAGTGCTGGGATTATAGGCATGCACCACCACACCTGATTTACATTTGCCAGCACTGTAAGTACCAATTTCCCAACAGCAATGCCCCTCAAACATTTTCAATTTTTATTTATATTCATTTTAGTGTGCATAGAAATATCAGCAATTAGCCTGATCTCACTGATAGAGTTAATTATGGTGAGGCTAAAGTGATAATTTAAGACAAGAAGCAAATTTAAAGAATAGGAAGTAAACAAGAGTAGCAGGATGTGGTGGGAATCATGCAGGTGATACAAGAGCAACTGGAGTCGAGCAGCAGAGGGGAGCGGACAGGGTGGGCTCCACTGCAGGGTGGGCAGGCTCTGGGACAGCAGTTCTGTCCCTGCCGATTGGCATCCCCCTGCCTCAGAGCAGCAGACTTTGCAGCCAGCTGGAATCAGATATCATTCTGAGGGCCCTTTCAGGGATCGCTTCTGCCTGCCTTGTTCCCCTCCTGTCCTCTCTTGGTCTTGACCTGGCTGTCCTTGGGCCCTGGGCTGTAGCAGGTGGTGCGGGCTGCAGGTGCATGTCCCGGGTGGGGCATGAGCCACCAACAGGCTTTGCAGGGCCCCCTCCTCTGCCCCCATCACGGCTGCATCTGTCTCTTTCCTCCGCAGGGGGAGGGGTTGCACCAACTACGCGAGGCTTTGAAGATTTTAGCTGAGAGGGTTTTAATCTTGGAAACAATGATTGGGCTCTATGGTGAGTAGAGACAGACAGACGGACAGACAGCCAAGCCCCTGCCTGCCAGCCTTCCCCAAGTCCTCCTGGTGTGAAACTGGCATGGGCCCAGTCATGAGGCTGGAGAAAGTGCCTGCCCCAAGCAGGTGTGGACCTGAGAAGCCAAGACCACTCATCTTTCAGTGACCAGTCATCTCCTGCACAGGTGAAGGGGGCCCTAGAAACACAGGCCCCACCCCGGGGATCAGACCTGGGCCTCTGGGCATTGTGGGTAACATGGTTTCCAGGCCTGCACGGAACCAGAGATGACAGATTTCGAGTTTGGAAGAAATTATGGACAATGGAAACCAAACTCCACATCAGCAAGGGATTGTAGGTAACAGAGCCAGACTTCTGGGGTGATAGACTCAGAGCCCAAGGCCACAGGAGGAGTGTGGGTAATAGATCTAGATTCATAGTCAGTCTTCAGCTCCAAAGAAATCAGGGGGTGACAGCACCAGGTGACAGAACCTGTAGGCCCACAGGGCAATCAGTCATAGAGACTCCAGAAGTGCAGGGGACTCTATGATAGCACCAGGCTCAGACCACAGGGCACTCTGGGTAATTCACCACCTACCAGATATGATCCTTTTTCCCCATAATCCCACCTGGCCCTTGGTACCCACCTTGCAGCTTCCACTTTGGTCCTCCTAATCTGCCCTGCAGTTCCCTTTAAGAGATCAGGAGAGCCAGACACTCACTACAGCATTCACTTAGCAATTCCCCACCTAGCTGGTCACTTGAGGAACAAGCCCTGTCCCCACCTTAGGAGGGGAGACAGAGGTCTCAATGGAAACTCATCCAGGCTCCTGCCCTAAAGCCACCCGGCACCTACCCCTTCACCCCGCTTGGCTCCCCGGCCCAGCCCTCAGAGGCCAGACTCGCACCGTCTGCTCTTCTCAATCTCCCATCAGGCTCCTAGCTTACAGAGCTTCCTGCAGCAGCAGGCTCAGCTGGAGCTCCTGGCCAGACGGGTCACCCTGCTGGAAGCCATCATCTGGCCAGGTAATGGCAGGGTGGGCAGGCAGGGGCAGCCCTTCCAGGAAGGTCCTGGGCAGGGCCTGGGCATGCACGAGGCACCTTGCAGTGCTTGGCTTGGCCAGTGGACCCTCACTCTTCATCCTTCCATCCATCCAGCAGATGGTGACTGGCACAGAGAAGGCTCTGGTAACTAGCACTCCAGGGAAGGAGTGTCTGCTCTGTGTCAGACACCTGCTGGCACTGGCTCCAACACATTAGACAGTCTCACCCTCATGGAGTTTAGGAGGCTGGGGGCCAAGGAGAGCCCTGGCATTGGCAGTGGAACCCAAAGCAAAATATCCCATGGTGGAGTGAGTACAGGCACCTGGGAAAACACAGAAATGTTTCTGGCTCAGATCCATGTGGGGGTGGTGGGTGAAAAGGGAGGGCTTCCTGAAGGAGGTGATATCTCAGGGCAAGGTTCAAGGGAGGGTGAACCAGGCAGAGGAAGAGCAAAGACCAAGAGACCAGAGAGGACCTAAAGGACTTTTCCTCAGTGTTGTTGAGAGGTGAGAGCCAAGGCTGGAGAATCTGACAGAGTCCAAACTAAAAAGGTTCTAGAAGTAGTTTGGGGTGGCATAGGAGAAGGTAAGATTTCAGGAAGGCAATACCCCTCCCTGTCCTGGAGATGAGGCTGAAGACATCTCTCCCCTCAAAACCAGATCCCATGGCTGGTACTAGGGAGAGGAAGGGGCTGGCTGCCCTCGGGGCTTGGCTGTTGCTCACCAACCCACTAAGAGGTCTCCCAGCTGCCCTTTGCCCACTTCTAGCCAGCCATCTCACAGTTCATAAACACGTTGGACACAGGCCTTGACATCATGTCCAATCCCAGAAGAAACTAAGGGAAGAAGGGTCAAGATTAGCGCCAACCCTCCTCCACTAAGCAAAGTCACAGGGTGCATCTGCTGAACACCAGACTGAGGTGGGCGCTACAGCCCTACAGAGCAACTGGGGCCCTGCCTCGGGGAGCCACCTATCAGTGGCAGGGAATCCTCAGTTACCTGTAGAGGTTTGGGGGAAGAGAGTGCCCAAGTACATGGGTGAGGAAACTGTTACTTCTCACTGAATATTGGGGACAATTTTGGGGAAGGGGTACAAGGAATTGACCTCAGGACCTTGCACTTGCCAGGCAGGCACTTATGCCACTGAGCTATACTCCTGGCCCAAAGGGGACAACTTCTTGCAAGAGGGGACACTTGCATTGGGTTATGAAACATTCTTGGGTGTGCCAGGTGGAGAAGGTTAAAAGGACAATCCTGACAGCCTGAAAAGGCGAAAGGCCCAGGTTGGAAAGTGTGTGGTCCAAGTTTGCAGTGCACCTGGCTTCTTGAACTTCTAGAGACATCAGGACTCCCTCCCAGACCTCCTTCCCCTCAAGGAGCTAGGGAAGCCCTCTCTCTTCCTTACGAGGTGAGACTGAGGTCTCAGTGGAGATATACCCTGGCTCCTGCTGCCTTGCCACCAGTTGGCACCTGCCCTCCATACCCGTCAGCTCTGAGGAACCCAAGGAATTTTTGGGACTGAGGGATGAAATCCCAAGCCCTCAGTGCCTTTCTAGGTGTCCCCCACCACCTCACTGAAAAGGACTGGGGCAAGAGCTAATAAGGACACATTTGTGCCACAGCAGCCCAAGATCTGTCCTTGCCTGCCTGCCTTCAGCCAGCTCTCTCTGACCGCCCAGGGAGTAAGTGCCAGGCATTGAGAAGGACTGTTCCCCCTTCAGTGACCACACACCTGGCAGTGTGGCCCTTCAAACCAGGATGGGTCAGGCCCTGGAGGAAGAGGTACAGGAGGAGGGGAACAGAGAATAAATTGGAATTTTCTATATTGGCCCAGCACACACACCAGATGCTAACTAAATGCCTGGATGGCACCCAGCATGGTGGCTCACCCCTGTATCCTAGCTACTTGAGAGGCTGAAGTAGAAGGATCACACACTTAAGACTAACCTGGACAATTTAGTTAAACTCAGTCTTCAAATAAAATTTTGAAAAGCCCAAGGATATAGCTCAGTAATAGAGCACTTGCCTAACATATATAAGCTTTTTTTTCAATCTTCAGCACCACCAAAAAAAGAAAAAAAAAAAACAATCA
>RJWM01043261.1:0-13949 GCA_004363535.1 Dasyprocta punctata
TTAAAAAAAAAAAAAAGGAAAGCTCTGTCTAGGTGGCAGTGAGGGGTGACCGTTGCAGGCAAGGAGATTGGTGCCAGGAGAAGCATGCAGGGATGGGGTCTATGTAAGACAGTAGTAACCAGACTCAATCTCAAAAAGGTCTGGGAGGCTGAGGCAGAAGAATGGTAAGTTCAAGCCCACCTGGGCAACTTAGCAAGATCTTGTCTGAAGAAAAATTTTTGAAGAAAGGCTTGGAGTTGTAGCTCAATGTGAAGGCCTTGAATTTAACCCCAATACCAATACCAATAATAATACAAAAAAATTGTCTGGGCTAGGGATATAGCTCAGTGGCATAAGCGCTGGCCTGGCAACCGCAAGGTCATGAGTTCAATTCTCGGTACAAAAGAAAATTGTTTGAATACCCTCCCCCACCTGTCTCCAGGCCAAATGGCCTAAGAGGCTTTCCAGACCCTTGCACACACTTCACATCACAGCCCAGAAATTCCAAGAATTACTCGGAACAGACAGGAGAAGCTGCCCACCCTCTCCCCCGTATCCCTCCCACTCTGCCTAGTATCTGTCCCTGCTGCCTTTGCATCTAGATGCAAGTGTGAGCACCGGAGCCTCACCCCTGCACACAAGCACAAACACACACAGACTGCAATGTGTCCCTCCGCCGGGCACCAGGCTGCACACAGTAGGAGCTTACTAACCGCTCTGGCAAGGCCGTTGGAGAGTGCCTTCACTTCTGCAAGACGCTTTGCAAAAAATATTCCGAGGGCATCTTATAAGTCTCACCATCTTCCAAACCTCAGAAAATCATTTTAAAAACTGATGACTGTGAAATTTCAATTACATTCACAAGGAGAGCTAAAGTGAGCCGCGAGGAGCAAGAGCAGCAGCTTTGTGTTTGAGGAGCCAATGGCCCTGGGGAAAGAAGCAGCAGCCTAAAGCCGAAGCTCGTTCCAGAGATAAGCTGCACATGAGCAGGCTTGAACTCATAGCCCTGGAAAGAGAAGACAATTGTAGGGATAGCAGAAAGCTAAGGGGATAGGCGACTCAATTTCATGAGCCAGCTGCCAAACTTAATTTAGCATTCAAAGGCTATATTACTAGGGGTATAACATCTATCCAAAAGGAGATGCTAGACCTGTTCTGGTCAATACTGGTTAAGCCAGAACCAGAGAACTGAGAGTGCAGAAAGACAAACCAGATTACATGCACATGCCAGCCTTAAGAATGGAGAGAGAGTGGAGAAGTGGGTGGTAGCTGAACCTGCAAGGCTGTGTGGCTCATGGAGAGTTTGGATTTATTCCAAGAGTAATGGAAAGCCCTAATTTGCACTTGCATATTGGCCAGAGATTCACAGTGTGGTAAGTCCCAAACCACACACACACACACACACACACACACACACACACACTGAAGGGATAGCTCTTCTGTACTCAGCAGGAATATTGCATTAGCAGAGCTTCCAGGGAGCCAAGGAGCCAAGGAGTGGAAGGTGGGCTCATTTGAGCCTTGACCACAGGAACAAAGTCCAGGGGAGAGTGTGGCCAGAACTGCAGCTGAGGCACCTGCACTTACTTTTGGACCTGGCCTTCAGGGGTCTTGGGAACCAGTAACTGGCAGAGAAGGCTTTCTGCAGCAGAAATACAAGATTTGTACTTTTTTTTTTTTTTTTTTTGCCTCACCTTGCAGAAAACTGGGCCCAGAGCCTATCCCTGCCCTGCTCTCCTTTGCTTAGTCACTAATCCACTCTTCCTCTGGGGTACTCATCCAGGTCTGGGCTTCCTGGACAGCGTGGGCTCAGTTCTGGGTTGCTAGTGATACCTCCTTAGGAATTTTGTTGCAGCAAACTGGATTGCTACTATGAACCCCTCATGCAAAGGAGAGTCCACTGCCTCCACCCACACCTCCCCTTGGCCTGATTTCCCATCCTGCACTTTGAGTGGGCAGCAACCACCCCACCTTGCTGCCTCCAGAAACCAGACACAGCAACCACTGTGGTTGCCCTCTCCCTGGAACAGACTCTGTGGGTCCCTGCCTCTCTGCTGCCTGCTCAAAGTGCAGGATGGGAGCATTTGACTGGCAGAATTGGGTAAGAAAAGTGAGAGCATGTCTTCAGATTCTCTGCTGAGGACGACTGGGTCCCACCATGATTCAGAAGTTAGCAGAATTCTTGGCCATGGGAAATGGTTTGATGTTAAAATACCAACAACTACAGCTGGGGATGGAGTTCAGTGGTAGAGTGCATGTTTAGCATGCACCAGGCCTGGGTTCCCAGCACCAAGAACAAAATAAAAATAAGGAGGGAGAAAAAGAGAAAGAGAGGAAGAAGGAGAAACAGAGACAAAGACAGAGAATGTCATAGTCTCATACAGTAAATATTTTCATACAACCCAGTTCCCAGGGCCTTTAGAAGCAACCACCTCAAGACTAGGGGTAGTAGGGTGGAATCCAGCCTCCTCACACACTTGCTATTGGTAAAGAGCAAGGATGCATGGGTCCCACTGGGTGGACCCTGCCCCCAGCATGTTTAAGCCCAGTGATCGCTCTCAGTGGAGGCAGAAGGTCAAACTCCAGGACAGAGTCTATGTGACAGGCTGAGCTGCCTCCCTGCCCCCAAGGTCTTGCAGGGACTGAGGACAAAGTTGCAGAAACTTTGTCTCAAAGCATAAACAGGCAAGAAGGACAGATGCTGGTCCCCGCCTACAACCAACATGTCCCACAAGGTTCTCTGCCCTTGCTCCACACTGGCACTTCTGGAAATCAAACGCACTGCCCCATCCCAAAGCAGACTTCATTTTCTTCCTCAGGCCCTGGATTTCTAACCCCAGAGTCTATCTACACTCTTGTCCCCTCAGAGATGGGATCCCCCAACAAGGCCAGGCCACCTCTTCTCCTGGAAAATTCCTGCAATTTATAAATCCTTTCCTGAGCTTCAAGCCCAGAAGACCCCTGGACAGTAGGGTGGCATGGCTCAGTCTGTCTTTGTCTCATCTCCATCTCCATCATCTGCATCTCCACCCTCAACTCTGTACCAGCCAGGGAGAAAGTGGCATCTGCCAGACAACACTCCCCGCTTCCCTTTCTTCCCAGGTCCTTACCAGCCCAAGCAGAGACCAGGAGGAAGGCTACCCCTGGGAAATGCGCTAAAATTAAACCACAATGAGAGCAGGAGGACTAAAGCTTCCCCCTGTGATTAATTGAAGACACGCCAGGCTGGCCATCTCTTCCCAGAAATTAGCTGAAATCTTTAGGGAGAGGAGCACAGTGTATTGCATAATCACACACTTGAGACACCCACACTCACTTCCGCCCCCACCTCTTCAGCCTCAAGAAAAGAATAACAATAATAATTAAGCTGCTCTATCTATGGTTCTGAACATCAGCAGATCCAGGCCACACCTGCTAGAGTCCAGCTGCACTCAGAAAGGACACTGCAAGGGTCCCTCTTGCCATCACGGGCAGGACCGGGACACGGCCAACATCCTTCTCCGGGGAGAACACCAAGACCATTTAGAATAACTCATTGACGGGGTCAAGCCAGAGCTTCTGAAGGGCATTTCATGTCGTGAAACCCGGCCAGCAGCCCAGGCTCATCACTCAGCATAAGCCATACAGATTTATTTATATTTTGCGCGAAAGAGGGAAATTACTTAGCCGTAGGGATCAATTCTTCAATCCAATGTTTCTAACATGGCAATAAATTTAATTCTCCATCTCCCTTTTTCTTCTTCCTCTTCTTGAGCTTAAAAAAATAAGCAGCCCTCTGGGGAGGGTGAGGGAGGGAGACATTCAAAGGACTTCAGGGAAGGAGCACAGCAGCAACCAGGAGGCCACTCTGTGAGGCCACCTGGCATTGTGGGGTGAGCACTGGGCTTGGAGTCAGGGGGCCTGAGACCCATGAGGTTCTAGAGCAGATAAAATTAAGCTATGGTGACAGAAATCAGAGCAGCCATTGTATCTGAGCATAAGGGATTGACTCCAAATGGGGAAGCGGAACACAGAAATCACCAGGTGATGACGATGTTCTGGTTCTGTGTAGTCCGACACAGTAGCCTCGAGCCACACTGACTGCTCAGCACTTGGAATGTGGCCAGTCTGAAGTGAAATCCACTTCTGTAAAATATACCCTTGTTTCCAAAGACTCAAGAAGAGCAAAAGAATGTGAAATATCTCACTCATGCATTTTTTTCACTCATGCATTTTATATTGGTTACATATGGAAGTGATAATATTTTGGACATATGAGGTTAAGTAAATATATTATTGCTGTGGTTTGGAACTTGAACATCCACCAAAGGCCCACAAATTAAAATTTTACTCTCCAGGGAGGTATTCATGGCAGGTAGTAGAATCTTTAAGAACCGAGGCCAGGCGTGGTAGCAGACACCTATAATCCCAGCACTCAGAAGGCTGAGGCAGGAGGATCATCAGAAGTTCAAGGCCAGCCTGGGCTACAAAGTGAGCTCAAAGCCAGTCTGAACTACGTGGTGAGATCTTATCTCAAAAAAAGAGGTGGGGGGAAAAGGGAGAACCAGGGTTCTAATGGGAGCTTTTTAAGGGATTGAGAGCAGCCCCCAGAAGGGAATCGTGGGAGCCTAGTGCCCTCCTGGCTCTCTTTGCTCCCTCATTAGTGATGTGAGCAATTTTCTTGACCCCTCTCTCCTGTTATGATGGGCAGTCTCTCACAGGCAACAAAGCAGCTGTAGATCTTGATTAGGGTGCTGGTGACATAGGGGAACCCACTTGTCCAAACACATCAGAATGTACCCAGAAGATCTGTACACTTCACTGTATGTAGATCACACTTTATTACAAAGTAAAATGTCAGTAAGCACCTACTATGTGCTGCTAGCCATGGCCAGACATTGCTAATACCATGCTGTAGAAAACACAGATGAGGCCACGCTTGATCTAGTCAGAGAAATCGACCTGAATCAAAAAAAAAGTCATGCTACGAGTGGTCTTTTCAGTCTAATCAAGCAGGTACTGCATCTGAGAATCTTCGCCCCACGCACACACTCACATTAGCTGTCTGTAAAAGAAATCATGTGCATATGCAAGGTACAAAGCAAGTTCCAATGCACTGAGTTGAACTGCTGAATTGGCTCAAGTTCATTTTTAGAAAAAGGCAGTTAACAGGAGGCCATCTAGGGAATGATTTCACTTTTGTCTTTCTCTAAGATTTCTGAGGACAGAAGGACCTGGAATCTATCCCCATTTTTGGCCTGCTCCCCTGGGATACAATACTACTGTTAGTTATGAAATTTTTGGTGCATATATTCTGACCCTCTTGGGTAAATACTTGGAAAAGAAGCAGTGTGGTCAAAATTAATAAAACAGATTATCTTATTTAAATAGTACATATGGGCTGCTTCTTTTCCCCCAGAGACCTTAAAGGTAAAATATGTTAGCCAACAGCCCCATAGAACTGGGGTTCCTCATCCTAGTGGGTGAGTTTGGGGTTTTTTGTTTTGTTTTGCTTTTCAGTTTGTTTGGAGGTTTTCTAAGTAGACTGCAGCTAATATTGCTTTTCTCTTTTATTTTGTTGTGCTAGTGTCAGAGACTGAAGCCGGACTCCGGCGTGTGCTACGCAAGCACCACTGAGCCATATCCCAGCCCCTCTAGTTCATTCTCGTGCGGGTTCCTTGCCTCTGAGCCCTCTCTCATACACTATCTACTTCCACACATCTCGGGGCTAAAGGGGAACAATTCAAGTGATCCCTGTGTGCTGATGAAATTTTAAAGAAAGCCACCTTATGCCCTGGCAGAAGTCACTTAAATGTCTGGATCTGTCAGAGATCACTGAAGTGAAAACGCAAGTTGTAGTAGTCATAGAAGGAGCTTCCACATTAATCCATTTCAGGGTGGTTATTGGCTTTCAACAGAGCTGGGCCTACACAGGGTACAGGAGTCTAGGGGACGGCTAGAGGGAAGGGTCAGGCCAGGCCCTGACCTGCCTTGGGAATTCTATCAGCTACTGGGAGCAGTATAATGAGCACAGTTACTGGCAAGTCCCAGGGAAGAAGGGTCTAAAATGAGTGTTTGGGGAGCATAAGAAAGGAAAGCTCACTTCAGCCTGTGGGAAGCTATGCCCAAATTCCTGGGCATCCCCTCTCTGCTAAATACTATGCCAGTTCAGAATCTGGGCACCAGGCTTAGAAGGGCCTCCTGCTTCCTCCACATTCCTCATCCTCCTCACAGCAACCAGAAAGATTGTTGGCAATCATAAATCAGATTGCTGGTATCACTCTTCTACTAAACACTTTCAATGCCATCCAGTTGTACTTAGAATAAAGCTCAGATTTTTTAATGTGGCTATGTTAGTCAGCTAATGCTGCAAAACAAACCTCCCCAAAACACTGTGGGCCAACAACAATAGTTCACCATCAGGTGTAGCTGGCTCCACTGATTTAGGCTGACGTGCCTAAGGTGACTGCTGCCTGTGTCTCTGGGCCAGCATGTCAGCCTCAGCATGTTCATCTTGATGGCGGTAGGGTGCAAGACAGCAAGAAAGGAAATATGAGTCTTCTTAAGGTTTGAGCTTGAAACTTCTAAGTGTGATAGACAAAGTAAACCACATGGCCACATCTAAAGACAAGGGGCAAGAAGATACTCGACCCACCCTAGCAAGGATATGGATGCAGAGAGGGGCCAGGAATTGAGGCCAACAATGCAATCTCTGCTCTATCTTGCCCTGCACCTCCAATTCACCTCTACTGTACCATTCCTTTACTTTGCTGCAGCCAGTGAAAGAAACAGTCTCCTTCATTCCCTCAAATCCAACAAGACCTTCCCATGCCACAGCCCCTGCCTAAAAGAATGTTTTCTGCATTATTTTTAGGATGTCTTTTCCTCATTCTTCTGCTCTCAGTTTAGGTGTCATTCCTTAAAGAAGCCTTGCCTAACCCTGCCCCAAAGCACAATCCCTAATACCTTTTTCATGGTGCTCTTGGTACTCAAACCCATCACAAATATATCATCGTACTTGGTTTTTTTTTTTTTTTAACTGTTCATTGTTCATGTCCCCACTGTGAATTCATAGGGAAAGGCATGTAGTAGGTGCTCAATTCAAAAACATCATTAAGGTTACATTTGAGCTGACTTTTTTCATACTTCAGGGAAGATGGTGAAGTGGTAAGCAGCTGAGAAATCAGCCTCTCTGAGAGTCACCTTCCAGATGCTGGAATATAGCATCATGAGGAAGACAAGAAGGAAGGAAGTGGGTCCCGTGGACCCTGGAAGAATCTGAGCTGACTTTTGAAGGAGGACCACCATTCACCTTTCAGCTAAGGCAGGCAGACAAAGGAAGACTTTCAGGCGTACGAAACTGCCTATCTTCCAATTGACCGAGACAGGAAGATCACAAGTCCTAGGCCAGGCTGGACAACTTAGCAAGATTCTGTTTCAAATTTAAAAAAAAAAAAAAAAGTGTTTAAAGGCTAGGAATGTAGCACAGTGTAAAGGCCCTGGGTTCAATCCTCAGTATCAAAAAAAAAAAAAAAAAAAAAAAAAAAAATTCCAAAGAAGCAGCCTAAACCAGTGATTCTCAATGTGTGGTCTGTGGGACAATACCATCAGTACCACCTGGGAACTTGTTAGAAATGCATAATCTTAGGCCCTGCCAGGGACTGTTCTTGAGGTTCTGGAAATGGGGCTCAGCCCTCTCTGTCTACCATGCTCCTTAGATGATTCTGATCCAGGCTAAAGTTTGAAAGCCACTGACTTACGCCACAAGTCAGAAAACCTTTCTGTGAAGGATGAGATAGTAAACATCTCAGTCTCTGTGGGCGACACACTTCCTGCTGCCACCACTCAGCTCTGCAGTTATAAGGCAACGGCAGCCACAGACGATTTGTAAATATGCAAATGGATGGGTGAGGCTGGGTTCCAATACAAACAATTCTTATAAAAACAGACAGATTTAGTTTGAGGGCTGTTGTTTGCTGGCCCCTGGCCTAAGTTAAAGTATGCATGTCACAACACGCAGCTTTAAGCTTACAATTCACATCTCTCGCTAAAGGAAGCACCACTTCCGAGCTAAACAAATTTCTTTTTCATGACGATTTTGTTTATTTAAATTAGCAAAGACTTTCTCTGCGCTAGGCATTCAATATACAGACATGAAAACTATGTTTTAGCAAGGTACCAAAAAGGAAACTTGGCTTAGCTGAGCAGCTACTGTGAGCCCCTTATATGTTGTGTCCCATTTGCTACTCAAAACAACACTGCTATGTTGGTGTTATTCTCCCCCATTGGACAATTAGGGAAACTAAGGCCTGTTGGATAGAGTGATTGGGTTGAAGCCACACAGACAAGAATCAGCAGTGCTAGAATTCAGACCTAGCTCTGACCAGCCCCAAGCTAGGGCTGCATCTCCCAAGGGCAACATCCCTTGGTCAGTCCAAAGCAACTGGGCTTGTTTTTGTTTTGTTTTGTTTTTTAATTTTTTACTGGATTTGTTTTATTAAAGTCCATTTTGGAGAAGAGGGTGCACTTCACACAATTGGTGTTGATCAGCATCCTACCCATCCCCAGTCCTGCCATCAGTACGTTCTCCTGCATCCTGGAAACTCAAATGTCACTTGTCCATCTGCCCATGGAGCTGCAAAGTGGATCTGAAAGTAATTACCAAGATGAATCACAACTTTCCAGTGTGTATGTGTCTCTTCTCAAAACGTGACCTGGGGCTCCCGGGGAGATGGGGAGTGCTGCTATTATTTAATAACATGCAAAGCAATTTTTAGGAAGAGTGCGCTTTTGGGGATGAACATTGATTGACACCCATTGCCCTGTCCAGAGACTTAAATCAAGCCTTTCAGACAGGTGATTGAAACGATGCTGGCAGTCTATTTGGTTTCCCTCAAACCCGCCCTCGTCAGAAGGGATCGAAAGGCTTCCCGCTGTCTCAAGAATCATCAAATTAAGGAGAAGCTGGGGCTGCCAGGGGACCCAAGAGGCTATTTCAGAAGTCGGGATGTTCAGGGGCCAGGAACAGTGACTCCACATCTCCCTTCTAGGAGGTTTCTTCTGCCAATCTAATGTCTTTTGTTGCAGGTTAGCTTTGCAGAGAGAAACACATGCATTTCTTTTAGCAACTGGAGCATGAAAGTCGCTAAAGCTTTAAGGAAGAAATGGGATCTGCACAAAGAGGAAGGAACCCAGACTCTGGAGGCTGCTTCCACAGGGACAAGAGGAGGACCCATGGAAATGTTCCCAGCAACCACTGCCTCTGCACAGCAGCCACTGGTGCACTCACAGCCCCTGGCCCGGTCTGGACCATCTAAGAGCTGGCCACAGAAAATCAGCCCCTGGAGAGGATCTGGCACCCCAGAAAAGAGGGAGAAAATTACCCTTTGGGAGCAGTGAATTCCTGGAGAGTACCAGCAGCACAGTCGCAGGGGCCTCTTTTCCAGGGCTGTCATCTACTTCATCCCAGCAAGGCACTGCCTATATAAACTCTCCCTGTTCTCTCATCACCTCGCCTCTCCCCAGGGCCACTTCCCCCTCTTCCCCAAAGACAGTGTCAAAGACTTTAGAGATTAAATGAAAACTGTATCTAGAGCATGATCAACTCAGCTCGGCCAGAAGCCTGCTCCTCCTCTTCCTCCTCCTCCTCCTCCTGCCATCATGGCTCCCACACCAAAGATGGTTTCCCAACAGGGTAAGGGAACAAGGGGCAAAGCCCCAGGCATGGCCTCCTCACTAGGGAGCACCACCACCAGAGATCTGAAGACAGTGCAGATGGGAAAGTCATTCAGCCAGGAGATGACAGTGACTGAAACCTCCTGGTGACAGATAGCCTCCCCACACTACCCCCTGCTTGGCCTGGGCTGTGATGTGGATGTGGTCTGGTACACAAGCGCCAGCAATTCCCTTTCTCCCCCAACAGCCGGATTAGCCAAAGGGGAGTGAGGTGTGGGGTCTGGTGGTCATGCAGGAGGCTGAGTGACTAGACTGGATGCACCTTCCCAGAAACGGGGGAGGCTTTGTCTTTGGACCCCAGTAGCTTCCTCATGCCTGATTCTGTGCAACTGAGAGGGAGAGGTGAAGAGAAGGAAGAAGTCAGAAGGAGAAACCCTCTCAGAAAACACCTGAGTCAGACCACAACCTGAATCAAAGGATACTCAAAGCCCTTGGTTCAGTCCCCAACTCCCCAAAAACAAACAAAAAAGAAATGGAATCCAGAGACAATACAGACTCCTCAGGGCACCATGAGAAATCTTGGAGCTGATCTGGACTCAGGAAGAACCACCAGCCCAGCCAGACTGAGAAGCAAAAAGCTAGGAGACCAGTGTGGGGGCGGGGAGGGCTGCAAATCAGGAAGCCAAATTTCCACTCCCACCCACCAGTCACCCCTCCATCTCTTCTGGCTTCAGTCTCCTCCTTGATAAAATGGGTGAGATGAGAACATCTCTAAGACACCCCAAGATTTGCACACTACTCTGGGTATCTTAGTTATTTTTCTCATTGCCGAGACAATACCCGACATCCAAAGTTAAGGCAGGAAAGGTTTGTTTAGTTTCGTAGAGGTTTTAGTTCCTAGCTGGCTGGCTCCAAGGCAAGGTGGCACTGCAGAGGAGCATCGCAGAGGATAACACTCCATGGCAAAGCAAGACAGGCAGAAGACAGCAAGCAGCAAGCATCAAACAATGACCCTCTTTCTGCCCCTTATCTTATCCAGCCTACCCATCTAGGGCAGTTAGCACCTATACTCTTAATCCTAGCATCACTTACACTCTTAATCCTAGCATCACATCCTTGATCCCCACATCACATACCCTAGATCCAGTCACCTCCAAAAAGTCCCACCTATGACCACATGAGGATTTGGGGGGACATCTAAACACAAATCGTAACACTGGGTCTCACCTGTAGGCAGCTGGCATCTTGGCCAAGCTCTCTACTGGGGGCAAAATGTTTTGAGCATGCTCAGAAGGCCAATGAAAGAGTGTGTTGTTGGTCTAGGAAGTCCCCAGGAGGAAAGCCTAGGGGAAGAGAGAGACACCAGATCCAAATTGGGACCTGGTGGCACGAACAAAACTGGAGGAATGTGGAAGAACAAAGGTCCAGGAAGCCACATCCCCTTCCCACCCTCCGCTCTGAGCACCAAGTTCAAAACGAGTCCTCCTAAGAAACTCTGTCTTATTAAATGCTATACTTCTGTCTTGATGTACTCACTTGATTTTAGTTATTTATATGGCAGCTGCTTATTACCAGGCCCTGCACTGTCCTAAGTGCCTTATGAGTATTCATTCATTCATTCATCTAACCTTCATGATAGCCTATGACAAAAGCTATTGTCGATCCATTTTATAGATGAGAAAAGCAACCACATATTCAGAAACTTGCCCGAGATCAGCATGACAGCTACCGTAGTAACTAACACAGCCAGGATTCAAACATGCATGCTTCCTGAAGGCGGATCTTAGGTGTGTTTCATTCAAACACATAGTAAGTTCTCAATAAATGTACCAAATCTACAAATGAATGAAAGGATGCAAGATGCCTGACACAGGTTAAAATGCCACCAAAGAGACCGACTGGGACCTGGCAGGCAGCCACTCCAACTTCCGCTGAAGTCAAAGACAACAGAGCCTCCTCTCTGCCTGGCCCTTCTTCACCAGGTCTGGGGTCTCCCTGAGCCCTAAGCTCTGATGCACCCCAAAGGATCCTAGAGGCAGGCTTGAACCCTCCCTTGGGTTCATGGGAACAGGAGCCTCTACCTCACTGTGGCTTCCCCTACCCACTCCGCCTCGGTGGTTGGAGACTCCAATTAATTATGCCATGTAATTAGATAAAGAATATTCATTTTTCATTAATGACAGTAAACTCTTGCTCTGTGGCTGAGTTCCTTATGTTTTAATTAAGCGGGGCTCCTGGAAGCCGTGTGGCTGCTTTGCGAGTGCTCCCTCTTATAATGAACAGTCACTTAGAATTTTAAGAAGTGAAGGATTCCTTCCCCAAGTTAATTACCTCAAAATTAGCTTAATCACAGCTCATTTAAACTTATCTAAACAACAGCGCAAGGAGTTCCAGGAAACAGAGGTTCTGACTTTGCTTGTTAAAGTTAGAAAATAAAAGTAATAATGACATAAAGGTCCCCATTGGCGGATACTGGTGACCCCTGGCCCAGTCACTGGCTGAAGCTTGCTCTGTGCTGGACTGTCCCAAGTCCCAGGACTGCACCAGGAGCAGGAGCATTTGGTCCCCAGGGTTCCTAGGGTTGTGGGGTGCTGTAACCCCCTCTTCTGGCTGCTCTTGGAGACAGTGCAGAGCCTCCAGGCCTCAAACCTTGACTCCCTTTTCCACTCCAAACACTGAACCCCTTTTGGCTGCCCGAATCCTATTAGGTCAGGTTCAACATGGGGTTTTGGCCAGGCAGCTCCTCCCTACCAGGCATGCACAGACCAGAGTATCTGTGCAGAGGGGACACCAGGTGATAAAGAGGCCTGAGCTCTGCCTGGGCTTCGAGGGCCGAGAATTCCATCTGCAATGCTCTGCAGACATGGTCAAGTCCAGCACAATGCCTGGCGCACTGTGGAAACTTGATATGCATCAACTGAAAAAAGAAATTGATGAATGTCAACTGCCTAGGCCTGGGATGCAGAGCTGGGATCTATGGTGAAATTGTCTGACTTTAGCTGCCTGCAATAAAGGACTCACTTCTGATGAAACGAGCTCAGGCTGCCCTCAAAGAGAATTCACCTGTGCCTCGCTGCATGCACCAGGTATCAGTCTCCATCCTTTACACCTAGTCTCTCTTTAATCCTCCCAGCAGCCCTGACCCAGCAGGACCACTAGCCATCCTCATGTCACAGGTGGGAAACTGAGGCAGAGAGAGGCCAGTACCAAGTTCATACTGGTAATAAATGACAGGCTTTAAGCCCAGGCAGTCAGGCTCCAAGACTCTCCAGGAAAGCGTATGATCACTGGTCAGGCAGCTGTGCAGAGGCTGAGGATGCTCCAGAGGAAAGCCTTGTGTTGGAAGGAAAAAGAAGGGAGACCGAGTCACCCACAGATTCCCCTCCCCCATTCTGTTGTAGGCTGGAAAGGATTGGGGCATCCGGCATCTCCAGCTTCCCTGGCAAACGCTGTTTAATCTCACTGCAGTTCAGAATGGTGAGACTGGAGCCAGCCCTGCAGATAGCGCCAGCCCGCCCCACAGGGACCAGGCAGGCCAGCAGGAGGCTGTGGCCGATACTCCTGCACACCAGCCAGGCCCCCTGCGTGAAGGAGGCTGCGAAATTATTTATCTGCCTCCTCTGTTCCACACAATTGGCTTTCCTTTGCCAATGCCCGGTTAGGGTGGGAATGCTTGATAAGCCTGGAAGGGCGGCAAGCCATCACAAAAGGCTTCCAAAAATAAGAGGCGCCTCCCTGGTGTAGAGATAAATAGCTCTGGCAGCCCAGCACTCTCTGTCCCTTCTGCTCACTCCCAGGTCACCCTGGCTCTTCGAAGGACCCTGCAGCTCCTGGCAAGGGTCCAGAACCTCCCAGCTATTACCTGTCCCCTCCTCCACCACCCCCCACAGGAAAGGTGGCACCGTAGCCGAGACACTGTGTAATTCCAGCTGTCACTGCCCTAATTACACCCCACGGTCCTCCCGCCAGCACTGTGCGCCCCGCACTGCCTGCATAATGGGCCTTTTAAAAAAAAAAAAAAAGACACTCTCTCCTTTCCACAGCTGCCTTTTGAAGGCGAACAATCTCACACAATGTCGCTTAATGACAGCGTTGCCTGGATCTCAGCAGTTCCCAGCCCCCAGCCCCCTCACCGGGCCCCTCCCTCCTTGATAATCATCATAATTGTCATAATCACCCTAGAGTTAAGGAAAGGTACCTGGGACATTTCCATCAATTATGAAGTGACCTAATAAAAGGTCAGGCTGGGCTGCGTGAGCTGCAGACGGGAGGGGGAGACACACATCACCCATGAGCGAGCGCAGGCTGCACACGCT
>RJWM01043262.1:0-13902 GCA_004363535.1 Dasyprocta punctata
TATCATGTTTTTGTGTTGGATTTCTGGAATCTTGATTATTATATGTCTGGGTGTAGGCCTGTTTTGGTCAAGTTTAGCTGGAGTTCTATATGCTTCAGTTATCTGAAAGTCTCTTCCTGTTCCCATGCTTGGGAAGTTTTCTGAAATTATTTCTGTAGTCTTTTAATTTCATTTGTATTGATCCCTGCTTTTTCACTCAAACCTTTTATTCGTAAGTTATGTTTCCTTGGGTTGTCTTGCAGCCATTGCACTGCCACTTCCAGATTTCTAATTATCTTGAGAAAGTCCCTCCTTTCTTTTTCCCAAGTTTTCATTCTTTCTTCCAGATATGAAAGTCTATCCTTAGTTTCCTTCAAGTGGTTCTGCCAACTTTTATTGGATTCTTTGATGTCCTGGTAATGTCTCTGAATCTGATTAGTGCATTCTAATTTTTTATTAGTTTCATTCTCAATTTCCTTTGATTTTTCATCCTCCACCTTTCCTGCTATGTTTCCTTTAGAGGCGTTTAGCGATTCCCCGATTATGAGTTTCATTTCACTTCTCAGTTGGGTTAACAGTGCTGCTTTAATTTCTTTCATAGCTTTGTGGAGTTGTCTCCCGACTTCTGTGGTCAACTCCTCTGAGAGTTTAATTTTTGGATTCCCGACCATGTCAGCATTAGCGTCCCCGGGATCGGTTCTGCTTGTATCAGAGTCCGGAGAGCGCCCTCTGCCTTTCCGTCTTGGCTTTTTCCTGGGCTCGCCTGTGAGGCCGTGTTGGTCCACTGCTTCTCCCGAGCCTGTTTCTGCTCTGCGAGTGTCTACTGCGGTGTGCGAGAGGATGGGGCCGCTGTCTGGTAAATAGTACAGGGCCATCCGCCAAACCTCCTCTATCACCCCCAGGGCATCAGCGCCGTTTCCACCACAGCCTTCCGGGAACCGTGCCTAATTAGGTGCAGTTCCGGACTCAAGATGGCTGTCCATCGCTCTCCCTCAGGGGTGGGGGGGTGGGGGCCGCTGGGTTCACTCACTCGCCTGCTCGTGACCACCTCGCTCCACGGTCAACCGTCGTCTCTGCTGTCGCGCCACACCACAGCAAATCCACCGGCAGCTCCCCCACACATCAAGAGCATCAGGATCGTACCTTCTCAGCTCGGGTCGCAGCGCTGATTGGATTCTGCTCCAGACAGAGTTGCTTCTGGTCTCTGCCTTTATTTCATTCTTTTACTCTTTCCATGGGCTACAGTTCTCGTTTTAGATTCTTCTTGGGTCCAGAGGACCCATCACCCTCTTTTTTCCTTCTCTCTGTTATTATATTAGTTTATATTCCATCATTTTGATGGTATATTCAGGGAGCCTCCCTGTCACGGTGTCATCTGGGTGGCCATCTTGGAGGAAGTCTCTATTATGACATTTTAGAAGATACTATGAAGATATTTTCCCAGTTCGTGGGTTTCCTTTTCACTCTGTTGGAGATTTACTTTGACATGCAAAAACTTTTTAGTAAGATGCGATCCCAGTTGTTGATTCTGGAAAGTGTTTCCCATGCAATTTGATTTTTGTTCATGAACTCTCTGCCTACTCCTATGTCATCAAGGTTTTTACCTTCTTTGTCTTCTAGTAAGTTTAGTGTCTCTGTTTAAATATTCAGATCTTTGATCCATTTTGACTTTATTTTAATGCATGGTGATAGACATGGATCTAGTTTTAGTTTACAGCATATAGAAAGCCAGTTTTCCCAGCACCATTTGTTAAAGAGGTATCTTTCTTCCAGTGTACATGTTTGACCCCTTTGTTAAAGATGAGGTGGCTGAGTGTGTGTGTAGTTGTGACTGTATCTTCTAATCTTCTAATCTATTCCATTGATCTTCAGGTCTGTTTTTGTTCCAGTACCATGCTGATTTTATCACAGGAGCTTTGCAATATACTTTCAAGTCAGGGATTGTGATGCATCCTGCCTTAACTTTGTGGCCCAGAATTGCCTTTGTTATTCTAGGTCTCTTCTGGTTCCAGATGAATTTCAGGGATGATTTCTCTAGCTCTGTGAGGTATGCAAGTGGTATTTTGATTGGGTTTGCAGTAAATGTGTATAACAATTTTGGGAGAATGGCCATTTTCATGATGTTTGTTCTTCCTATCCATGAACAGGGAATATCTTTCCATTTTCTGAAATTCTCATCAATTTCCTTCTTTAAAGAAATGTAATTTTCACTGTATAGATCTTTTACATCCTTTGTTAGATTGATTTCTAAGTATTTCAATTTTTGGATACCATAGTGAATGGTGTGGTTACCCTTATTTCTCTGTCAGTGGAATTATAGTTTATGTGCAGGAATGCTGCTGAATTTTGAATGTTGTATGTGGCAACATTAAATAACTTCGTTATTACATCTAGAAGTTATTCAATGGATTTTTGGAGGTCTTGTATGAAGAGTATTATATCATTTGCAAATAATGATAATTTAACTTCTTCTTTTCCTATCCTTATTCTTTTTATTTGTGTCTCTTGTCTAATTGCTCTGGCTAACATTTCCAGAATTATAGTGAATATGAGTTGTGATAGTGGATATCCTTTTCTTGTTCCTGATTTTCAGTTAAAGTTTTCAATTTTTCTCCATTTAGTAAGATGTTGTCAGTTGGTTTATGATACATGACTTTTATCAGGTTGAGATAGAGACCCTGCACTCTGATTTTCTATAGGGTTTTTATCATGAAGGAGTGTTGGATTTTGCCCAAAACTTTTTCTGCACCTATTGAGATGGTCATGTGATTCTTGTTCTTTGCTCTGTTGATATGGTGTATTACATTTATTGATTAGTCTATGTTGAACCATCCCTGCATTTCTGGGCTAAATCCCACTTGACGATGGTATGTAATCTTCCTGATGACTTACTGTATTCTATTTGCCAGTGTTTTATTGAGGATTTTTGCGTTAGTGCTCATTAGGGATACTGGCTTGTAATTTTCTTTTTTAGTTGAGTCTTTCTCTGGTTTTGGTGTTAGGGTAATGCATCGCTTCCAGGAATGAGTTAGGGTAACATGCTTCCCTTTCAATTTCCTTGAAGAGTTTGAGGAGCATTGACATTATGTCTTTCCTAAATTTCTTGTAGAATTCAACAGTGAATCCATCAAGACCTGGGTTTTTCTTTGTTGGTAAGGTTCTAATTACATTTTCAATTTCATTAGCTTAAATTGGGTTATTCAGCAATTTTACATCTTCTTGATAAAGCTTTGGTTATTCATAGGTTTCTAGGAATCTGTCTACTCCTTCTGTGTTATCGAACCTATGGGAGAGAAGTCTTTTGAAGTAGGTATTGACGATCTTCTGTATTCCCACAGGGTCTGTAGTGATTTCACCCTTTTTATTCTTGTTGCTTGGATTTGAATTTTTTCTTTCCTATTTTTGATAAGCTTACCTACAGGTCCGTTTTGGATTAAAAACTTGTGGTCAACTTAGCACCAGCTGAGTTACATCAGCGTGGTGGTGAGCAAAGATGGCCCACCTGAGGAAAGCTGCCAGCATAAATAGAGACGTGGAAAAGAACAACGAGGTGTTGTGTGTTCTTTCAAGAGTTGGTGTTTCAAGCTGATGGTTCTCCCAGAGTTGTTTGTCATGCTGGCTTCCCCAATATGGATTCGGCCATTATCATCAGAGCAGCTTGGAGGCTCATCAATGAGAGTGGCTCTGGTTCTACTTGGGGGAGCTCTGCTCCTCATATTGTGCATCATTTCCTGGTTACAGAGGGGAAGATGTGTGCTGGAGAAGTTTTTCACACTCGGCTTCCTGACCTGTGATCTACTGTTATCATCATTGGAAGAGTGCGGGACCTCGTTGCCACTGAGGATGGCTGTGGTACTCTTCAGGGAAGCCTCACTCTTTATTTTGAGCATGACTTCTTGGCTCCTGTGTAGAACCCTCAACCCACTGCACAGCTCCTTCACCACGCTGGCATAGACTTTCTAGTTCCACCACTGACCTTTGGCCTTCCTGGCACAGAACTGTAAAATAAACTGGCATGAGTCCTTATTGTGAGCTCTTAGACTTCCAGTTGGATTTGTAGAAGGCATTGTCATGAGTTTTGGGTCTTTAGCTGGACTGTTGCATGACATTGCTGTGGGATCCAGGTCCTTGTTTCAATATCCTGGGTCTTTAGTGTTGTGGACAGATTTTACTGCACATTCTTGTGTTTAACTCTGGGTGACTATTATAAAACAGTATTATGAATCCTGTGTCCCTTATGCAGTTGTTTTTCCTGTAACCCCTGACTACAACAAGGCTTATAAATTTTATTTATTCTTTCAAAGAACCAATGCTTCAATTCATTACTTCTTTGTATTGTTTTACTTGTTTCAATAGCATTAATTTCTCCTCTGATTTTTATAATTGCCTCCCTTCTTTGGGCTTTGGGCTTGACTTGCTCTTCTTTTTCTAGAAGTTTGAAGTGCATTATTACATTGTTTATGTGTGTTCTTTCCATTTTTCTGATGTGGGAATTTAGTGCTATAACTTTCCCTCTGAGGACTGCTTTCATTGTGTCCCATAGGTCCTGGTAATTTGTATTTGCATTTTTATTTGATTGTAGATATTGTTTAATTTCCTCTGTAATTTCTTCTGTGACCCATTGTTTATTTAGAATAATATTATATAATTTCCATCTGTTTATGGGGTTCCTGTGGGGCTTTTTTTATCATCAATTTGCAATTTTATAGCACTATGGTCAGATAATATGCACGGAATTATTTCAGTTCCTTTGCGTTTACTTAAGGATGTTGTGTGAACTAGTATATGATCTGCTTAGGGAATGACCCATGTGCAGCTTAGAAGAAAGTGTACTCTGATATTGCTGGATGGAACACTTGGTACACATCTACTAGGTTCATTTGTTCACATGTTTGATTCAGTTCTGTTATTTCTTTGCTGATTTTTTGTTTGGTTTATTTATGTCTTTGTGATAATGGGGTGTTAATTACCTCCATTATAACTGTATTATTATTTACTTAGCTTTTCATTTCTATTAAGATTTGTCTTACATAGTTGAGTGTTCCCATATTTGGTGCATATATATTTATTATTGTATTCTCTTCCTCTTGAAGTTTTCCCCTAACAAGTATTTAGTAACTTTCTCTATCTCTTTTGATCATTCTAAGTTTGAGGTTCACATTATCTGCAAACAAAATAGCTACCCCTGCTTTTTTCTGGGTTATTGTTGCATGGAGTATTGTTTTCCTTTCTTTGATTTTTAGTCTGTGAGTTTCCTTTTGAGTTAAATGTGTTTCTTGTACACAGCATATTGTTGGATTTTGTTTCTTAACCCACTCTGATGGTCTGTTTCTTTTTATTGGTGAGTTGAGACCATTTACATTGATGGATAAAACTGATATGTACTACTTATCCCTGTCATGTTATCTTTCTGTTGTTGGTTTTCTACTTTTTCTGTTTAATTGTTTGCCTGCGCAGTGATTTCCTTTTGCTGTTGTTAGGATTTTAGCTATCTTTGTCTCTTTCTAGAGTTTCTTTCAGTACTCTTTGGTGTATTGGTTTGCTGGAGAAAAATTTCTTCAGTTGTTCTTTGTCGTGAAAGTATCTTATTTCTCCATCAATTTTTAAAGATAATTTTACAGGATACATCAATCTGGGTTGAAAGTTGCTATCTTTCAGGATTTGAAAATCTTCACTCCAAGTTCTTCTTGACTTGAAAGCTTGTTTTGAGAAGTCTGCTGTGATTCTTATAGGCCTTCCTTCATAGGTGATCTGTTTCTTTGACATCTTTTAGGATTCTGTTCCTGTGCTGAATTTCTGATACACTAATTATTTTATGTCTAAGTGAAGATTTATTTTGGTTCTGGTTAATTGTGGTTCTGTATGCCTCACTTAACTCTGTATCAGACTCTCTTCCCATGTTTGGAAATTTTTCTGCTTTTATTTCTGCAAATAGTCCTCGCAGGTAATTCATATTGACCTCTGCTTTTTCCTTGATGTCTATTAATCTTGTATTGTTTCTCTTGGCATCATCTTGTAGCTGTTGAATTGTTGTTCCTGGTTCCTTGTTATTTTTAAGTGATCTTTTCTTCATGATCATAAGTTTCCACACTGTCTTTAGCTGCATTCAAGTGGTTTTGCCAACCTCACATGGAATTTCTCATTTCCTGAATTTCCCATTGAATCTGTTTCATGTATTCTATTTGTTTCTTATTTTGTTCATTCAGTTTCCATCATTTTCTCATGTTCTTTTTTTATCTTGATCTTCTTTAGATACACACCACATTTGTTTCATGATGTTTGTCATTTCATGTTTTACCTGAGAGATTATTTCTGATCCAATTTCCTCTATAGCTTCATGGAGGTTTTTCTTTACTTCAGTTGCTATCATTTCACAAAGTTTAGTTGTGTGATTCCCAGTGTCTGACATTTCAGTGTCTCTTGGTTTTGTTTTTGCTGGACTGGGGGACTGAGAATGCATCTTGCTTTTTTGTTTTGTCATTTTATTCTGGGACCTGTAGCTGACAGCCTCCCATTGTATTGCACTGGAATACTATACTGGGTAGAGCTTCAATCCTCCAATATCCCTGTAGGTAGCTGAGGCACACCCCCAAACAGTGGTGCTGGATCCTTGTGCTCTGTGGTTTGGAGGCTGACCATGTGTCCCCATGATATATTGTGTTGTGTTGCTCTGGAACACTAAGCAAGACAGTTTGCATCCTCCCTGCAATTAGCAGGGTCACACCCCTGGAACTTTTCCCCAGGGCCTAAAATCTGGCTGTGTAGAGTTCAGAGCTTCTGCAACCCAGGCGCCTAGCAGAGACACCCCCACTGTGGTGAGACACTGGTGCCTTGTGCCTGGCTGGATGGAGTTCAGAATCTCTGGGACCCAGGCAGCTAGGTGGAGTGCACCCCAGAGTGTGGCACCACCAGGGCCTTGCATCTGGCTGAGAGGAGTTCAGAACCTCTGGAGCATAGGGCAAGCGTGTGGGCACCCCTGCATATGCTGCTGGGGCCTTACTTCTGTCTGGGTGGAGTTCACAGCCTCCAGGACCTGCCACATGGTTGCACCCATGAGCAATGGAGCTGGTGCCTTGTGTTCTAATGCACAGAACTCAAATTCTCCAAGGCCCTCCAACTATCCTGGCTGCTCCCTGATGTGCAGCTCTGGGGCTCTGGGCCCTCTTTCAAACTTCTGTGCTATCTTCTAATGCCTAAGAACATATGCATTAGAAACAGATGAATTGTATTTCAATTTAAAGCCAGAAATTTGCTAACTGCATTACTTTCTCATTTTTAAAATAATGACTATATTAATATTTTTCTTTAGTGATTCTTGAAAAGAATCAATTTCCTAAGGTGTTTTAGGTCCTTGGGTAGTGTTTAGTATTTGGTAATGGTAATATTACTACCATGTTGGCCTTTCAAACTATATTCAACTGGGTAATTTCCTTCTTATCACCCTCAGAAATATTCATTGGGTGAGCAACTGAGGCAAAACTGTGTGATTTTAAGAATATGACTATAATTTTGTGAAAATTGTAAGTGTGGTGAATGGTAGCAAAACAGTCTGTTCAAATTCTAATTACTCAAATTCCAGAGACAGAGAGAATGACAGCAAAAGACAAAGATGTGAGAGAGAATGAGAAAGAGAATGAGAAGGAGAGGGAGAGGAAAAGGAAGAAGAGAAAGAGAAGGATTAGGAAAAGAAAGAGGAGGAGAGGAGGAAGAGGAGGAGGAAGAGGAGGAGGAAATGGAGATCATCCCCTGAAAATAGGAACAAACTGACAGTAAAATTGAAAGTGACAGCGATGGACCACAGTGCAGAGAATGGAATAAAACAGTCTGAACTTTCTACCTACCTGATTTTATTCACCTAAAATTGCAGCAGTGGACTTGGCCAGTGGTAGATTTGGCCATGATTGTCGTGATCTATAGGAACACTATGAGCATTTGATCTCATGGCAATCCTTCAAAGGGAAGCAGCCAGAGGGATCCCAGTGCAGATGACAGCCATTTACCTTAACAGAGTGTGGGATTGAACATCATTCCAGGAAAGTGTTGAGTATTTGAGCCTAGGAATCAGAGCAACTAAGAGATGGATTCACTTCATTGTGGTTAGTATTCCCTCCAAAAGTGACAGTGAGAGGCAGCTATCTGAGACAGCTGCACCCTGGGAGTGGACTGACAATAGATCCCCCACCTTAAGGGGTGGACCAATGCTCAACCTTGTCAAGGTCAGAAGCCAAGCCCGGCTTCAGGTGTTCTGGGTTGAAAAGTCTTCACTGTGTATTGAAATCCTCATCCTACTATCTAGACAAATCTGGAGTCAAAATGCCTTCCCTAAATAAGTGCATGAACAGAGACATGATTTGATTTGAACAGTGCCATAGGCCTTAAGCCTAGGTGAAAAAAACTGAAAATTTCTACACTCCATATCTGCAGATCTTGGAAGGAAACTACTCATTCAAAAACAGAATTTTTTTGACTTGTATTTCCTTTCCTTGTTCTTGTTCACTGGCTTATCAGTGTTTGTGGTATTATTTTGTCTTTGTTTCTTGATTTTTCTAAAAATTCTTTTTTGAAAAAAAACTTTTATTCTTTCTTTTGGTCCTCCTCTTCCTTTATAGTCTTCAATAAATTTTTCCATTTCATTTTTTTCTTACTTTCATTTTCCATATGATTTGATTTTCTTGCTTTTTACTTTTCTCTTCTAGTTTTCATTTGCTTTTTTCTGTTACATTAATGTAAATCGAAAAATATCCTTTTACTCTCTAATAGGATACATTGTCTAACTTCTCTGTGCTCCTTCTCATCTCCTACAATCTATGTTTTAAAATTTTTCCTCTGCATTCTTCTATTCCCAACCACCTATTTTTCTCTAGTGTAATCATTAAGCTTTATTAAATTGTTTTGTTTCTATGAAACAGTGTGTTACTATATAGTTCAGACTGGCCTTGAACTCACTATGTAGTCCAGGCTGGCCTTGAACTTGCAGGATCCTCCTGCTTCATCTTTTGTGTGCTAAGGTTACAGGTGTGCACAACCATATCTGGCTAGGCTTTATTAGTTTATAGATACATAACTCTGTGTTAATGTTTTTCTACCATTAGTGTAGATATACCTGTCACATTTATTACAAATTGGTATATGTCAATATCTAGGTTGTCTTAGTGTTCATACTATAATTGGTGATTTTTTCCTATGGTTAAGAGTGGTGCATTCTTTTTTCTTATGGTATATTAATAACCAATTTGTGTTGTACAATACTACTGTAGCAGGTTTGTTTAATATGTTCAGAGTTGCATGATTGTTGCTATTAATGCGTTATATCTGTATAACAACAACCAGATTAACTTTGTTGCATTAGCAATGTTGCTGTCCATTCTCAGACAAATATGTGTTCATCCAATTGCCCACCATTATCCCCACCCAAATTTACAGATGCAGTCAGATCTTGGTGCAGAGGCAAAGGACTATAATTAGCCATATTCAAAGTACATCCTTGGAAGGCAGAATAACTACAGATTTCTCAATACTAGCAAAACAGTCTTTCCATTAGAAGTATTCAAAAACCACAAAACAAGAACAAAACAAAACAAAACAACATAAACATTGGAAGACAAAGCAATGAATGCTCCAAAAATTTTCAACTCCCAAAGCCAGTCCAGGGAGCATTAAAGTGGGTGCCAAAAAGCCACACAATTGAAGTATTAAAAAGGATAACAGAAGAGTTATTAAAAAACAGATTGCAGAGATACTTGGCAGTATCACAGAATATACCTAAAAAGATAATGCAAATGATTTTAAAAAATGCTCAAAGGACTTTCAGAAAACACTAAAGAAAGCTAGCTGAGCTAAACAAAATGCTATAGAACATGAATGATTAGCTTAGTAAAGCATTATAGTCTACCAAATGATTTTAGTCAGAAATCCAGGAGATTAAAAAATACATTAAAATATGGGCAGTAGAAGTGACCATTGTGAGGACCGAATTTTAGAAACAAAATATTTGGATACTTTCAAAGACAAAATATATAATGACACTTTAAAAGCAACATGAGAACATGAATAATCCATGTGCTGTTAGACAATGCAAAGAAGACTAACCTGAGGTTAACTGGAATAAGTGAAAGATCAGAAGACAGCACAAATGCATAAAAATATGCTTATAGAAATAACAGAAAACTTCTCAAATATAGGGGAAGAAATAAATGTAAGTAACACAAATAGAATTCTTAACAGTCATGATCAAAAGAGAACCATGCAACATTACTTTATAGTGAAAATAGCGTAAGTTCAGCAAAGGGTTGAAATCTTAAAAACTGCTAGGAAAAATTAATGAATCACTTACAAAAATAAATCCATCAGAAGTACAGCAGACTACTCATTACAAATCACCAAGACCAAGAGCAAGTGGAGTGAAGGTTTTAAGCCTTGAAAATAATAACTTCCAATTATGAACTATGTATTCTGTGAAACTTTCTGTTATGATGGATGGAGAAATAAAATATTTTCAAGACAAAGAACATCTGAAGACATTCATTAACAACAAACCAGTATTAAAATTAAACATGTGGATCTCATAGAAAAGGATAATGAATTTAAGAATAGCAGTAAGTCAAATTGAATTAAGACATGAGCAGGGTAAGCAGTGAAGAAGATGGGGAAAAGAGGGAATTCATAAACAGAAAAGCAATGAAGTGGAAAGAATAAGTATATGTTTTTCAGTAATAAGTCTCAAAGTGAATGGTCTCAATTTCCTAATCAAAAAACAAAAAAATTGGCAAATTATATCATCAAACAAAACCTAAAACTATGCACTATACAAGAGACATATTTACTTCAAAAAAAATCTACAGATTAAAAAATCAAAGAAACAGAAAGCAATACTCCATGCAACAGAAACAGAAAAAAGCAGAAGTAGCTATGTAAGTCTCACACAACATAGATTTCAAGACAAAACTGATCAAAAGAGACAAAGCAGGACACTACACATTGGTTAAGGGAAAAATTTAACAGGAAGACAAAACAATTATAAGCATATATACACAAAACACTAGAGCATTCAACTTCATGAAACAAATTCTAGTAGACATAAAAATTCAGATAAACACCAGCACGATTATAATGGGGGACCTCAATATCTTGCTGTCACAAACAGATAAATTAGACAAAAAATCAACAAAGAAATATCACAGTTGAACCAAAGTTTGGAAAAAAAAGGATTCAGTAGATGTCTAGAGAGTGTTCTATCCAACAACACAAAACACTTAAAACACTTTATTCTTCCCAGCAACACGTTGGACTTTCTCCAGCAGAGACCACATGTTAACACACAAAATATGCTTAAATAAATGGAAAAGAATTAAATTAGTCAGTGAGTATTATCAGATTATCAAATAAAAAAACTAAGTCTGTGCCAACAGCAATGATAGAAAATGTGGTAACAGATGCAAATTAAACAATACCTTTTGAGTAACCAATGCATCACAGAAAAAAATCAAGGAAGAAATTAAAAAGCCTCTAGAATTAAACAGCATTACCAGTAAAACATAGTGGAACAATGGGGCACAATGAAAATAGCACTATGGAAGAAGATTACAACTGTGAAAGTTCACAACAGAAAAATAGTGTGAGCTCAAATAAACAACCTAAGGATGCACTTCAGGGTCCTACAAAGAGAAAAATAATCCAAATCCAAAGTTAGTACAATGAATGAAATTGTACAGCTCAGAGCAGAAATTAGTAAAATTGAGAATAAAAAGTAAAGCAAAGAATAAGTGAATCAGAGTTATCCAGAAGCATCACAAGGCTGGACTTCAAAGGTATAGTGATTTTAAAAAATGAAAAACTCATAGCAAATCTTACCACAAAAAAGGGAAAAATGAACCAAATCATTAAAATTAGAAATGAAAAAGTTGAAATCACAATGGATTCCACCAAAATCTATGACTATTGATAACTACTAAGAGAATATGTTCTTGAGTAAAATATAGAATTCAGAAGAAATAGATTCCTAGATACATATGAGCAGCCAAAACTGAACCAAGCAGTTATAAAAATACCAAGTAATCCAATATCAGTAAATGAAATTGAAGAAATATTAAAAACTGCAAAGTAAAGCCCTGATCTTCATTAATTAAATGCCCATGTGTATAAGAACTTTACAGGTTATGTAATACCAACAGTGCTCAAACTAATAAAAAATGGAAGGAGTATCCGCAGTATTATCCCTGAAAGTTACATTACCCTGATTCTAAACCAGAAAACGATCCAAGCAACCCTCTTTAATGAACATGCATACAAAAATCCTCAATAAGATATTGGTAAACCAGAATGCAATAAATCATCAAAAATATACCTCATCAGCAACTAGGGTTAATTCTGAGTATATAAGTATAATTCACCATTTGCAAATCCGTAAACATAATACACCATATAGACAGAAGCAAGGGCAGAAATTCACCAATTAGATGTAGAAACAAACTTTGACAAAATCAATATCCATTCATGATAACTATCCTGAAGGAAATATGTATATAAAACCCTCAACTCAATGTGATAAAAGCCATTTAGGACAAACCAATGATCAACAGCATTTTAAATGGGGGATAAACTGAAAGGTTTCCCTCTAAAATCAGGAACAAGACCAGGATGTCTGTTATCACCACTCCTGCTCAGTATAGCCCACAACATGTTAGCCAGAGCAATCAGGAAAGAGAAGTAAATAAAAGAGATATGTACAGGAAAGGAAGAATATAAATTGGATTATTTGCAGAGTACATGATTATCTACATAGAAGAACCAAAAATTTCCACGAAGACTCCTAGAATTAGTCACCAAATTAGGCAGAATAGAAAAAAAAGGCAGCACACAAAAATCAACAATATTTCTATACAACAAAAATAAACTCACCAATGAAAATTTAGAGAACAAATACACTCTAACAATTTAGAGAAATAATAATAAAGTTAAACACTTGGAAATTAACTTAAGGAAGGTGTGAGAGACCTCTACAATGGAAACTACAGTACCTCAAAAAAAGAGAAAAAAGAGGACGTCAAAAAACTGGAAAGATATTCTCTCCTCCTGCATAAGAATTCATATAGTCAAAATAGCCATGCTTCCAAGACTAATACAGAGATTGATTTGGATTACCAAATAAAAATACTAACAATATTCTTTAGAATACGAGAAAAAGTGTCTTAAAATTCATATAGAACCAGAAAGGAATTAGAGAAAAAAAAAGTCCAGGGCAATAGGATAAAGCAGGAGGCATCACAGTTCCGGACTTAAAGTTATTTTAAAAAGCTACAGTGATATAAACAGCATGATACTGGCTAGAAGCAAATTTGTGGGCCAACGAAACAGAATAGAATGTGCAGAAATAGCTCCAAGGACTCTCAACTACCTGATCTTTGACAAGGCAACCAAAATCTTACACTGGAGGGATGATAGATGCTTTAAAAAATGGTATTGGGAAAACCGTCTATCCCATTAAACCTAAGCCCATATCTCTCTTCATGTAGCAAATTCATTTTAAAATGTATTAAAATTGAAATATTAAAACAGAAATATTCTGCAGGAAGGCAAAATAACTAAAACTCTTAAAAATATAGGCATAGGCAAAGACTTTCTGAACATAAACCCAGTTACACAGGGAATTATAGGAAGAATCAACAAATGAAATTGTATCCAGTTAAGAAGCTTCTTCCCAGAAAAGGAAACAACCAAAATAGTGAGGAGACAGCCTATAGAATGGCAAAAAATTTGCCAGGTATTCCTTAGACAAAGGACTAATATGTAACATATATAAGAACTCAAAATACTACTCCTCCCAAATTAAAAGACACAATCAAAAGAGCAAGTGAAACAAATACAGAGTTCTTAGAAAAAAATGCACAAATGGCTAATAAATACATGAAAAAAAGTTGAACAATG
>RJWM01043263.1:0-13870 GCA_004363535.1 Dasyprocta punctata
CAGTTTCTTGCTATCTATCAAGGTCAGTTAATACCTTGAAATACCTCGGGAATACCTTGGAAACAAGCATAACACCTCTTAGCTCTTCTATCAGTGTCAGCTGTCTGGATGAGTCATGGCCATAGCTTGATCAGGTTGTTTTCTGTGAAAGCTTGGGAGACTTTTTTCTCCTGGTGACTCTCTTTAGGCACACTAGACATTGATGATCACTTTCCTCTGTGGTCTCATAATCTTCTTGATCAGAAGACCAGGGATTCACTGAGTATAGGATGACTCAGCAGAGGTTCTCTTATGTCCTGGGCCCTCATTGACCTCAGAGGGTTAAGACCAAGATATTGGCTATCCACTTAGCCTATCTCTCTAAACTTTTGGCCTCTAAACCTCAGCTGCTGAACATCCAGGAGAAAAGAGTGATGACAGTTTAGGACAGTAGAGGCAAGAAGCTTAACATTATTCTGTCACCTAAATATCAAACACTTGGAACATAAAATGGAAACATTATTTCCTACTAACTATGAATGTTTCAACATTTGAATCCTTATAGAATGTTAACAAAAAGTTACATATTTTATACAGAAAATTAGAAGTCAAAATTATGTTATAGCATCACAATCATCGTAGACATTTTGTAACACACCTGAATTTCCATATTTGACATAAAATGCACCCCTTTTTGTCAATCATCCCTATCTAGCACATAAGAAGATTTTACCTAATTTGTTCAGCTTTAGTGGGATGTACATCTCATGAGTTTTCCTTAAAAGCAGAGGTCTGAATCAGAAACAAAATTCTGTCACGTTAAACAATTTCTGTTTTACATTTTGGAGACCTATACACCTGAGATTAAAAATAATCGTTTGTTCTGGCCATATGAAAACCTTTGCATTAGAGCATATGTAAATAAAAAACCTTATGATATAGAAATTTTAATCTTTTTAGTGATGACCAATGTGAACAGATCACAATAATGTATTTTAATAAGTTTTATTGTAGGTCTCCCATAAAGCTACAGAGATAACTGGGGCCTCCCATTGATGAAAGAACTGGTTAATATTACCAGGCAGCTGCTTTCTTAATTGTCTGTTGGAGTCCTTACCTATAATCTCCCCCTACCCTGAGGGGTAATTGTTTAATTACCTTAGCGATATTTTATGATATAAAAATCCAAATCACAAGATTTACTGCATTACACATGAACAAAGATATGCTTAAGTCATAATAAACAACAAATTACATTTTGCAACAAATTTAATATCATTTTGACTAGCTTGGCACCCACATGGAAGCATGCATTCAAATCTATAACCCAGCTATGCTGAGTGGTGTGAGCTGAAGGCCTGCACAGCAAATTCTACCTAGCCATACAACCTTGGCACCTCTCTTGGAACCAGGTAGGGTTCTGCCCAGCATCCCCAAACAGCCAGGGACCTTCAAGTATGTTGCTTGGGGCCTGACTGAGCCCTTCAATGGGACTCAGTGACAGAGGGAACTCCTGTGCTGAGTGGCACAAGCTGAAGTCCTGCACAATGAACTCCACTCAGCCATACAGCTATGACACCTCACTTGGAACCTGGTAGGGTCACACCCAGTGTCGCCAAACAGCCAGGAATCTTCAGGTGGGGCCCTCAGAGCCTGGTTGGGTCCTGCCCAGCGACAACAAGTGGCAGGGGAAACTCCTGCACTGAGCAGCAAGAGCTGAAGGCCTACACAGTGAACTCTACCTAGCTGAGCAACCTTAGCACGTCACTCAGAGCCTGGTAGGGCCCTGCCCAGCGATCCCAAGCAACTGGGGAGCTTTGGTGTGCCATGTGGCATGAGCTGAAATCCTGCACAGCGTAATCCATCTAGCTGTTTAGCCTTGATATGCCTCTCAGAGACGGCTAGAGTCCTTCGCAGCAACCTCAAGCAGCCAGTGAGCTTTGGAGTACCACGTCTGGTGTGCTGAAGGTCCACTCAGCATATACCCTACACTTGAGGAGCCTTCAAGTTCCACTAGGAACCTGGCAAGGTCTGCCTAATGACCCCGAACTGGGGAAACTACCTGCAATACGGACACACATCCTCTACCCAGGAAGCAACAGAGACCTTGCATTCAGTTTCCAAAGGGGAATACAGGAAAAAGACAAAATGAAAGAATAAAATGCAATCTCAAACCTCCAGCCCATCCCATACAAGCCTAGGAGGCATGGACAGAGAAGAAAGTGTAATCCTTACACCTGAAACTGCCAAAATGATAGCACCTGAAGTAAAGAAACAACTCCATGAATCTGTAAAGGAACTCAGGTCAGAAATAATCCCCCAGGTAAAAGATGAAATGATAAATATAATAAAAGAAATGCTGGACATGTCTAAAGAAGACATAGTAAAAAAAATTGAAGAGCACTACAAAAAGATCGAAACATTGAATGAATAATATAAGAAAGAAATAGAATATATGAAACAGATTCAAAGAGATATCCAGAAAATAAAAAATTTTATTGAAAGCTGGCAAAACCGCCTCAATGAATGTGAAGATAGACTTTCAGACCTGTAAGACAAGATTGAAGCTAGTGAACAGGAAAGGAAAAATCTTTTAAAGATAGAAAGGAATCAGGAAGTAACAATTCAACAGTTGCAAGATGATGCAAAGAAAAACAATATAAGATTCATAGGTTACACAAAAAAGAAGGTGACAACACAAACAACATAAAAAGAATATTTGCAGAAGTAATAGCAGAAAATTTCTCAAACGTGAGAAAGGAAACTGACAAACAGATAAGTGAAGCATGTAGGACTCCAATTAGCCATAACCAAAATAAATCTGCACCCAGACATATAATAATCAACATCCCAGAAATTCAACATAACAACAGAATATTAAAAGTTCTTAGAGAAAAGAGACAGATTGCCTATAAAGGAAAGAGCATCAGAATCATAGCAGTTTTCTCAACACAAACAATCAAGTCCAGAAGAGCATGGAGTGAAGTGTTTCAAATCCTAAAGGAAAACAACTTCCAACCCAGACTGATGTGCCCTGTAATACTGTTCTTCAAAATTGATGGAGAAATAAAATGCTTCCACGACAAAGAACAGCTGAAGAACTTCATGACCACCAAATCAACCCTGCAAAGACTACTGAAAGATATTCTAGATAGACATAAAAATAACCACGACTTCAAGAATATCAACAGAAAAAACCACTAGGCAAGGCAAGCCATTAAAGAGAGGGGAAAGTTAAAGAACCAATAGCAGGAAGATAACATGAGAAAAGTAAGCCAATATATATCAGTTATAACCATTAATGTAAATGCCTTGATTCACCAATTAAAAGAAGCAGACTGGCAGGATAGCTCAAGAAACATTTTCCAACCATATGCTGCGTACAAGAAACCCACCTAAAACAAAAGGAAATTCATAGATTGAAAGTCAAAGGATGGAAAACAGTACTTCATGCAATAAGAATCCAAGAACAAAAAAATGCAGGGGTAGCTATTCTGTTTGCAGACAATGTGAACTTCAAGCCAAGAATGATCAAAAGAGATAAAGAAGGTCACTACATGCAGTTAGGGGAAAATTTCAAGAGGAAGAGATAATAATCTTAAATATATATGCACAAAATATGGGAGCACTCAGCTATATAAAACAAATATTAACAGAAATGAAATATCAAATAAGCAATAACACAATTATAATGGGAGACTCTGATACCCCATTGGCACAATGAGACAGATCAATTAGGCAGAAATAACAGAACTGAATCAAACATGTGGGGTTTTTTTGTTTGTTTGTTTTTTGCAGCACCAGGGATTGAACTCACAACCTCATGCCTGCCAGACAGGCGCTTAAGCCATTGAGCCAAACGCCCAGCCCTTGAATCAAACTTGTGAACAAATGGACTTAGTAGACATGTGCAGACTGTTCCACCCAACAACATCAGAAAATACATTCTTCTCAGCTTCACATGGGACACTGTCTAAAATAGACTATATACTAGCTCATAGAACATGCTTATGTAAATGCAAAAGAATCGGAGTCATCCCATGCATATTATCTGATCATAATGCCATGAAACTAGAAATTCATGACAAAAGAAACTGCAAAAACTTCATAAACACATGGAAATTAAATAATACACTCCCGAACAATCAATGGGTCACAGAGGAAATTACAGAAGCAATTAAACTATACCTACAAGCTAACAAAAATACAAATACAACTTACCAGAAGCTGTGGGATGTAATGAAAGCAGTCCTCAGAGGAAACTTATTGCAGGAATTCCCACATCAGGAAAACAGAAAGATCAGAAATAAACAAACTGATGCTGCACCTCAAACATCTAGAAAAAGAAGAGCAAGTCAAGTCCAAAGCCAAAAGAAGGGAGGAAATTGTAAAGATCAGAGCAGAAATTAATGCAATAGAAACTAAGAAAACAATACAAAGAATTGGCGAATCAAAGAGGTGGTTCTTTGAAAGAATAAACAAAATTGATAAGCCCCTAGCCAACCTTATTTTTAAAAGGAAAGAGAAAACTCAAATTCATGCAATAAGGAATGAAAAGGGCAAAATCACTACAAATCCTGTGGAAATACAGAAGTTCACCAATACCTACCTCAAAAACCTTTACTCTCATAGGTTCAATAACAGAAGACAAATGGAAAGATTCCTAGAAACATATGACTTACCAAAACTGGATCAAGAAGATGTAAAAGTGCTGAATAACCCAATTTCAATTAATGAAATTGAAAATGTAATTAGAGCCTTACCAGCAAACAAAAGCCCAGGTCCTGATGGATTCACAGCTTAATTTTACAACAAATTCAAGGAAGACTTAATGCCAACACTCCTCAGGTTCTTCAAGGAAATGGAAAGGGAAGCAATTCTCCCTAACAAATTCCTGGAAACAAGTATTACCCTAATACCAAAAACACAGAAACACCCAACCGAAAATGAGAACTGCAGGCCAATCTCCCTAATGAACATAGATGCAAAAGTCTTCAATAAAATACTGGCAAAGAGAATTCAGCAAGTCATGAAGAAGATTATCCACCACGACCAAGTGGGATTCATCCCAGGAATGCAGGGATGGTTCAACATACACAAATCAATAAATGCAATACACCATATCAATAGAACCAAAGATAAGAACCACATGATCATTTCAATAGAGGCAGAAAATGTTTTGGATAAAGTTCAACACTCATTCATGACAAGAACCCTACAGAAAATTGGAATAGACGATCATTACCTCAATCTGATAAAAGCCATCTGTGACAAATCAACAACCAGCATCATATTAAATGGTCAAAAACTGAAAGCTTTCACTCTAAAATGAGGAACAAGACAAGGCTGTCCATTACCACCACTCCTATTCAATATAGTGCTGGAAACATTAGCCAGAGCAATTAGACAAGAGACAGAAAGAAAAGGAATAAGAATAGGAAAGGAAGAAGCCAAATTATCATTTTTTGCAGATGACATGATACTCTACATAGAAGACCCCAAAAACTCCATTGAAAGCCTGCTAGATGTAATAACCAAATTCACGAATGTAGCTGGATACAGAGTCAACACTCAAAAATCAATAGCATTCCTGTACACAAACAACAAACTCACTGAGAGATATACAAGTGAACCCACACCCTTCACAATAGCACCCCCAAAAAATGAAATACTAAGGAGTCAATCCAACAAAGGTAGCAAAAGATCTATTCCATAAAATTTACAGTACTCTGAAAAAAGAAATTGAAAAGGATTGCAGAAAATGGAAACACATTCCTTGTTCATGGATAGGAAGAACAAACATTGTGAAAATGGCCATTCTCCCAAAATTGTTCTGCAGATTTAATGCAATTCCAATCAAAATACCATTAGCATACCTCACAGATCTAGAGAAATCAATCTTAAAATCCATCTGGAATGAGAAGAGACCTAAAATAGCAAAGGGAATTCTGGGCAAGCAAGGTAAGGCAGGAGGCATCACAATCCCTGACTTGAAGTTATACTACAAAGCTACTGTGATAAAATCAGCATTGTACTAGAATAAAAAGAGACCTGAAGATCAATGGAATAGATTAGAAGATATGACCACAACTAGAAACACACTCAGCCGCCTTATCTTTGACAACAGGGCCAAACATGTTCATTGGAAGAAAGATAGCCTCTTTAATAAGTGGTGCTGGAAAAAACTGGCTTTCCATATGCTGAAAAAATAAAACTAGATCCATATCTATCATTATGCACTAAACTAAAGTCAAAATGGATCAAAGATCTGAATATTAAAACGAAGACACTAAATCTGCTGGAAGAAAAGGTAGGTAGGAATCTTGAAGACATAGGGGTAGGCAAAGAATTCATGAACAAAAATCAAACTGCATGGGAAATACTTCCCAGAATTTATAACTGGAATCTCATCTTGATAAGAAGATTTTGTGTGTCAGAAGAAATCCCCAACAGAGTGAAAAGAAAACCCATGAATTGGGAAAAAATCTTAGTCAACTCTCCCTCAGACAAAGGACTTCTATGTAGAACATACAATGAATTTCAAAAAATCAGAACCTTGAAATTCAAAAACCCAATCCAAAAATGGGCATCTGAGATGAATACACACTTCTCAGAGGAAGAAATACAAATGACAAATAAATGCATGAAAAAATGTTCAGCATCATTGGTCATTAGAGAAATGCAAATTAAAACAACACAGAGATTCTATCTCACTCCAGAAAGAATGGCCAGGATCAGGAAAACCACCAATAACAAATGATAGAGAGGCTGTGGAGGAAAAGGAACTCTTCTCCGCTGTTGGTGGGAATGTAGGCTCGTACAACCACCGTGGAAATCAGTGTGGAGATTCTTCAAGAAACTAGGACCATAGATTCCATTTGTCCCAGCTATTCCACTTCTGGGTATTTTCCCAGAAGAACTGAAAACATCATATCACAGTGATATATGTGCACCCATGTTTATAGCAGCACAGTTTGTGATAGCCAAATCTTGGAAACAGCCTAAATGCCCATCAACTGAGGAATACATAAAAAAAGATGTGGCATTTTTATACAATGGAATACTACTCAGCTATAAAAAAGGATCACACTGAGGCTTTTATACGCAAATGGATGTGACTTGAGACCATACTGATAAATGAAATAAATCAAACTCACATGTGTAAATACTGTAATGTCTCTCTAGTGTAAGAAACTGAAAGAGTAAATAGGATACAAAATCTTCAATAAGTATTGTGAAAGTGTAAGAAAATGCCCAAAGAGGGTGGGGAACTCAGATAGTGACAAGGAGAAAAGAAGGAAAGGAAAAGAAAAAAGATATAAATTTGTACATACACACTTAAGATAGCTTAGATGATTGTATTACTAATTCTGTTAGTTCTTAGAACAACACAGGTAGCATTTGTAGGATTAGATCAATTTTGCATACTCATATCTGGCTATCTGAGTAACTCTTTTGAAGATAACTATGCAAAACAACAACCGTAGTCATGTTCTTACCACCTTGTTTTGCAGGCCCATATTGTCACTGCTTTGGGCTCTTTGTTATTGTTATTTATTTGTTTCTTTTGTTGCTTGTTTTTCTTGTAATTTGTTTTGTTTTGTTTTGTTTGTCCCTCTAATCCAGAAAGGATAGATGTACATGCATAGGCTCATACATGCCTCGAACTTCTCCTAAAGAGTTTGCAAGAATTGATTTTATTATGTGTGATGGTATGAACAGCTACTTTGAAGAAAATGAGACAGTATGGTAGCCATTGCTGATTTCCTGTCATGTTGTTTTGAAGTCCAATAATGCTTTTATTCTTTGTTTTGATTGGTTTTAGTCTGTTTTCTATAATTTGATTTCAATATGTGTGAAGGTATGGGCAGCTATTTTGAAGAGAACAAGAGACATTATGGTAGCCATTTTTTATTTTCCTGTTGTCTGGTTTTGAAGCCCTGTAATGCCTTCATTCTTTTGTTTTCATCGGTTTTATACTATTTTGTTTTGTTTGAATTCATGTGTGTGATGATATGGACAACTATTTTGAAGAAAACAAGAAACATTATGTTAGCCACTTTTGATTTCCTGTTGTGTTGTTTTGAAACCCTGTGTTGCTTGCATTGTTTTGTTCTGATCTGCTTTGTTCTGTTTTGGTTGGTTTGGTTTGGTTTTATTCTCTTTAAAATAAAAAAATAAATAAGGCAGACACAGAAGTTTAAATACAGCATCACATGTTTTCTCTTATATGAGAAACCTAAAATATGAATAATTTAAAGATCAAAACAAAAGACAGGTGATAAGAAACCCAGAGGGAATGGTGCTGGAAAAACTGGCTCTCCACATACAGAAGACTGAAAGTAGACAAATGTTTGTCATCATGCACTGTTCCGAAGTCAAAATGGATCAAAGATCTAAATATTAAAACCAAAACATTAAATATACTAGCAGAGAAAATAGGTAGCAATCCTGAAGACATAAGTTCTAGGCAGAAACTTGATGAACAAAACCCAGGCCACATGGGAAATGCAACAAATGGGATCTCACCTTATTAAAAAGCTTTTGCAGAACAAAAGAAATCATCAGCAAAGTGAAAAGACAATCTATAGAGTGGGAAAAAATTATAGACTTATCTCTCAGACAAAGTACTTATATCAAGAACATAAAAAGAATGGAAAAAATCAGGCCTCCCAAAATCAAAAACCCCATCCAAAAATGGGCATCTGATATGAATACACACATCTGAGATGAAGGAATAAAAGTGATAAACTAATCTGTGAAAAAATGTTCAACGCCATTGGTCATTCAAGATATGCAAATTAAAACCACTCTGAGATTTCATCTCACTCCAGAAAGAAAGGCTATCATCAAGAAAATAACTAATAAGAAATGTTGATGAGGCTATGGGGAAAAAGGAACCTGTCTCTACTGTTGGTGAGATTGTAGACCGATGCAACCACTCTGGAAATCAGTGTGATGATTCCTCAAAAAGCTAGGATTGTAGGTCCCATTTGACCCAGCTGGTTCCCTTCTGGGTATCTTCCCAGAAGAATTAAAAACATCACACCACAGTAATATATGTGTACCCAAGTTTAGAGCAGCACAATTTGTAATAGCCAGATCTTGGAAACAACCCAAATGCCCATCAACTGAGGAAAGAATAAAAAAGATGTGGACTATATTATGTATATATATATATATATATATATATATATATATATGACTACTACTCAGCCATAAAGAATGATAAATTTGAGACTTTTATAGGTTAATGGATGCAACTTGAGACCATACCTGTAAGTGAAATAAACCTGACCCACATGTGTAAACAACATATAGTCACAGTAGTGTAAGAATCAGAAAGAGTAAACAAGATCCAAAAAGTACAACAGATATTGTGAATAGGGAAGAGACTCTCCAAAAGAAAAGGAAAACTGTGATGGGAGAAAGGTGAAAGGAAGGGAGGGAAAAATATATACAAACACAAGACAGTTAAGATAGTTATACAGCCAGTTTGTTTTGACTCACTGATGGGAAAATCTTGTGTTAGAAATTTTCTGGGCAGTGTTTCATGCCTGTATCTCATACTCTGAACAACTAATGTGAATATAAAGATATGCAATTTGATCATTGTTGTAACTCTCCTACTAGCCTGTTTTGAAACTGTTTTTGTTGTTGTTGTTGTTGTTGTTGTTGTTGTTATTTCTTACTTTTTCTGTTAAAAAAATCTTGGCGGAAGCCAGAAAATTACTCAGAGGGCAGTGGCTGAGTCAGGACCAGTAAGTCCTAGGGACAGAGAGGAACGAAGTGCACTGTCCTGGTCAGGGACCTGGAACCAGACAATGAGGGAATCTGTGAGACTTGCTGCAAGGAACTGTGACCAGTGGGAACAAGAGGTGAAGAAAGGACACAGGAGAATTGTCAGAGGAGTTTCTCTCCCACCACCGTCCCAAACATCAGTGAGTTGTAAGTCTATGTGCACTCCCTCCTGCCCATCCACAATCGCTAGTGAGTACCATGTGAAGGGGTGTTTTCTGCCTAACTTATCACTGAATTCACAGGGTGGCAACAGACCCGTTGTGAAACTCAACATCCGGGACACGAGATACCTGAGGTTAGAAAAAAAAATTCAAGTCAATGCCCATGGAGGCTACTTCCTGCTTACCCATAGAAACCACTAAATACCCCAGGTATAGCTGAAATTCAAGACAGCCTGTAAACTCAGCATTCGGAAGACTGAGACAGAAGAAGCATCATGAGTTCAAGGCCAGCCTGGGCTACATAAGTGAGTTCAAGGCCAGCCTCCACTACATAGTGAGACTCTGTCTCAAAAAGAAAGGAAGGATGGAAGGAAGGAAGGAAGGAAGGACGGAAGGAAGGAAAGAAGGAAGGAAGGAAGGAAGGACTGAAGGAAGAAAGAAAAGAAAGAAAAGAAAGAAAGAAAGAAAGAGAGAGAGAGAGAGAGAGAAAGAAAAAGGGAAAGGAAAGGAAAGGAAGAAATTTGGCAAGTAGGAATATTGATTTGACCAAAGAATAAAGGGGATATAGAAAAGCTATCAGAACAGTGTGCAGGAACAGGGATGCTGTCTCCTGCTTGACCACAGGGGACCACTGAATTTACTGTCCAGAAAAACCCTGAGAGGAGCTGATACATAACTGCAAATGAGAAGCATGGGAAGCTGAGACAGGTGAACTGAGTGGATCAAGTACCAGAGCCTGTGGTGGAAACCCAGCTGGGGAAAGTGAAGTTGCTGAGGTTGCTATTTGTCAGGGGGAAGAACACTGGCAACTCACCACAGGAATGTGAGAACACCTGAGGCTCCTGAAAACAGAGCTCTTCTATGTTTGCTTTGTGAGGGGTTTTTGCGTGCGTGTATGTATGATTTCACACGTTTGATTTTTTTTTGCTACAGGCCTTTGTATGCAAATGTTTATGACTATGGCAATGTGTATACATTTTCTAAGATTTTATGTAAAACCCTCCAGGTAAATAATTTCCATATGCCCACTTTAAAGGTTGTTTCTGAATATTAACTAACCTTTCTTAATCATTAGTTCAACCATTGGATACAATCTTCCATTTTATCTGTCACTTTCCACCTACAAATTTCATTCTCCCTTAGCTGTGTTATTTTCCCCTCACATCTTCTCTTATCTCTTATCTCTTCCATCCTATTTTAAATTGTTTGTCTTTTCCTATCCCTTTCTATCTATTGCTTTATTTTATACATAAACTATTAGGACAAATCTAAATGCTACAGCATAGGTTTCCACTTCGCAAGGAGTGGTTTCATAAGGATTCTAAAATTAGTGTTTGTGTTAGGATATCCATTGGAATAAATCTCCCCGTATCTCTTTCACTATCAATTTAAAGTCTCTCCCCCCAGTCGTTTCTCACTTAGCCTCTCAAACACTAAAAGTTTTCCCCACTCTCGCTTGCTTTTCTTGTAAATGAAAGCTATTTTAAATTTTTAATGTTTCCTACTTCTCTATTTTAGCATGTATATGTTCATGAGCAATTGTATATGAATGCTAATGATCACTTTTCTTTCCATACGTTGACCGACCGGTTTTCCATTATCAAAAGTCATTGCTTTAGTCTTCAAACATGGAGTTTCTGCTAGTTTATAAACTGGATACAATCACCATGAAGACCTTCCTACTTTGTAGTCATAAATTCCTCCCTTCCCCTCTACCCCCACACATAACTTTCCAAACACCCTTGGTCTTTCCAGGTATAAACATAATACAATAAAAACTACTTTCTCGTCTTTCATTTGCTTTGTTACTTTTTAGTCTCCCTCTGTTTTTCTCAATTTTTCTGCTTTATTTTTTAAAATCCTTTTCTCTGTGATCTTCTCTTATCTCCCAGAACTTTCTCTACCTTTACTAAACCTTTGTATTCCTGGGTTATTGAAAGAGTATAAAACTTGCTAAACAAATTTAGCACTCCACTACCTCTAAATTATGTATCAATATATGATTGATTCTCTGGATGTTAGTATTACCAGAAGCTGTTCTCTCCTTGAAATTCAGTGCTAGGAACCAATCATTATTCTTTGAATAAACTGAGTAGGTTTCTGTGCACTAAATTGCACCCAAAGCTAGATGCACATCACACGCTTTCTAAAAAGATCTCTACTATAGTGGCAGAGCTTTCAAGCCCTACTAATAGGCAACACTTAACCAAGTACAAGACTCTTGAGAAAACAAAGCAAAATGATGCCTCGAAAGTTGATTATTGCCAAGAGATCATATCATAAGCACCATAGTGGAGGGAAATTTCAGGCAAAAAATCTCAAAAGCCAAAAGTTTGAAGAGATCAGAGAAGAATATATGAATAAATTACCAAGATATTCCATGAGCTCAAAGAGGATACAAACAGAAAAAGGATTTAACTACTAAGATTTCCAATGAGATTAAAGAAGGCACAAAAACTGATTGAATTAAAGAGAATGATGAGGAATATTAATGACCACTTTAGGAAAAAACTTCAAATTCAGGCAGGCAGCTGGGAAATGCATGTAATTCCAGCACTTGGGAGACTAAGACAGGAGGATTGACATGAGTTCAAGGCCAGCTTGGGCTACATAAGTGAGTTCAAGGCCAGAACAAACAAACAAACCAAAAGAACTACAGATTCTAGCCAAGTGAGGTGGTTTAAGCCTCTAATCCAGCATTCCAGGAGTCTGAGGAAGGCAGATGCAAGTTCAAACCAAGCCCTGGCAAAAAAAAAAAAAAAATGACCGAGAAAGAGACAATTTAAAAAAATAATAAAATAGAACACTGATATGAAGGACTGCAGATGTAGCTCAGTGTGAAGGCCCTGAGTTCCATACTAGGACCAAAGAAAAACACACACACACACACAACAACAACAACAACAACAAAAACTAGTGGTTATGAAAAGGAATCAAGCAGCAACCCTAGAAATACAAAACATAGTGGAAAGCCACACCAGTGGATAGTACCAATCCGGGAAAGAGCATCAGGACCTGCGGACAAGAATAGTGTCCCTGATACTTTGGTACTTGCCATTAATTGATTTTGGAAAGCACAGGTATCAAAAACAAACTGTTTCGGCTGAAATGAGGTAGCAAGTTATAAGACAGTCAACACCATTAAGTGCTAGCTTGTGTATCAAGTACTGAACAAATGATGCATAAGAGAATAAACTTTTGTATCAAAATGTGTCGAGCATCAAATTCGGTAAGTTTAAAAGCACTTGCATACCAATGATGGCTTTATTAGATCACATATTCAGTGATACTCTAAAAACAAGAATCCATAAAAGGTGGATACAGCAGCTAGATGAAGCTAAAAGATCAAAGCAATGAACGACCATGTCAAGCAAGGATTGGAAAAGGAAACTATAACTATAAAAATCTATTAGTAAAAATCGCTGTTGACATTATTCCAAATCTAGAGACTGAAATGAACACTCAAGTAAATGAGGCATTTAGGACCTCAAATAAATCTGATAAGAAAGGAACTTCACAAAACATCATAGTCAAAATTCTAGAAAGTCGTAATAAAGACAGAATGAAAGGTATCAGGGGCTGACGTCACCACGGGTACCGGAAGTGCCTTCTCCAAGAGTGGCCGCTGCGGAGGTGGAGGTGGAAGTGGAGGTGGCGGCTGTGGTGACAGTGGCCCGTGGAGTGTTGTATCTGCTAGCCCTCTGGGTCCGACGGAGTTGTTGGCTGACAGAAGACATGACATGTGGTCTGAGGGACGATACGACTATGAAAGACTTCCCGGAAAACGAGGACCACCTCGGGGCCGTCACAGGGATGGCTACCATAGAGTATTTAACATTGTGCCAAGGAAACCATCACTACTAGTAAGGAAACCACCATTACTAGGAAAGAAACCACCACTGGTAGACAGACTTGTTGAAAGAAGCTAC
>RJWM01043264.1:0-13902 GCA_004363535.1 Dasyprocta punctata
ATCTCATCTTACTAAAAAGTTTTTGCATGTCAAAGGAAATCTCCAACAGAGTGAAAAGAAAACCCACGAACTGGGAAAATATCTTAGCCAATTGTCCATCAGACAAAGGACTTCTATCTAAAACATATAAAGAATTAAAAGAAATCAGGCCCCTAAAATTCAAGGACCCAATCCAAAAATGGGCATCTGAGATGAATACCCACTTCTCAGAGAAAGAAATACAAATGGCAAATAAATATATGAAAAAACGTTCAACATCAATGGTCATTCGGGAAATGCAAATTAAAACAACACTGAGATTCCATCTCACTCCAGAAAGAATGGCCAAGATTAAAAAATCAAGCAACAACAAATGCTGGAGGGGCTGTGGGGAAAAAGGAACTCTTCTCCACTGTTGGTGGGAGTGTAGACTGGTGCAACCACTGTGGAAGTCAGTGTGTAGATTCCTCAAGAAGCTAGGATTAGAGATCCCATGCAACCCAGCTATCCCACTTCTGGGCATTTTCCCAGAAGAATTGAAAACATCATACCACAGAGTTATTTGTGCACCCATGTTTATAGCAACCCAATTTGTAATAGCCAGATCTTGGAAACAACCCAAATACCCATCAATCAAAGAATGGATAAAAAAGATGTGGTATTTTTATACAATGGAGTACTATTCAGCTATTAAGAAAGATTGCATTGAGACTTTTATAAGTAAATGGACACGACTTGAGACCATACTCATAAGTGAGATAAATCAAACCCACGTGTCTAAATAGTGTATTGTCTCCCTAGTGTAAGAAACTGAAAAAGTATATACGATCCAAAATCTACAATAAATACTATGTAAGGGTAAAAAACAGCCCGAAGAGCAAAAGTAATTGGGAAGGGAAAAGGGGGAAAGAGGGAAGGGAAGAAGAAAAGATATAAATCTGTGTATATGTATATGTAAGATAACTAAAACGAGCATACTGCTGAATATATTAGTTATTGAGAAAGATTGGTTAATACTCATATGATTAGATCAATTTTACTTGTCTATATCTGTTAATGTAAACGACCATATTGAAGATAATGATACATAATATTGCAACCATTGTCAAGTTTCTATCATTCTGTTTTGTAAACCTATAACGTTACTGTTGTACATTTACCATTTACTCTATTCGTTTGTTCGGCTCTTTTGCTCTTTGTCTTTCTTGTATGTGTCTTTTTTTCTCTTAAATAAAAAAATAAAAAAAATAGGCAGAAGTAGTGACACTAGCAGAGGGAGGACTCCTTCCTCTCTCCTTCCCTCCCTCATGGGGTGGGGAGGGGGAGGGCGTCAAACACTTACTAAGCCAGGAACTTAATCTAACCATCACTGACAGGAGGACACTACTCCCTTATGCACCTGGGCACCTGGTCATCTTGCGGGAGAGAATATGTGGCTGCAGAGTTGGGCAGGATGAGCCAGGTTCATTGTGCTGTTTGGGAACTGAGTGGGGAAGCAGCACTTAGAGCAGCACACTCTAACCAAAATTTAATTTGAATCATCTATACAATTTAAAATTTTCTAGTAGCTACATTTTAAAAAAAGTATAAAAAAGGGTAAACTAGATTTTGCCCAATATGTTTTTATCTGGTATATCCAAAATATGATTTCAACATGGAACCCGCATCCTATTTCAATGCCCAGTAACCTCCCAAGACTAATGGCTGTCATACTAGAAAGCACAGGGAGCTGGGGGCAGAGGTCTGGGAGGGCCGACGTTGGGGAGGATGTGGCTATTGGGGGTGGGGGGACTCTACAGGAGTGTGAGGGAAAGCAGCTGGGGCTGTGGAAGAAACACATGAAAAATACTGAGTTGGGGAAGATTCAAAGGGTAGTGAGACCTGACTTTTCTCTTGGCTCAGTGGTGGACATATGGTGTATCCTCCCCGAGGGAGGGAGCCAATCTGCTTTCCCAGGCCTTTGTTTCCCCATCTGTAACACAAGGTTGGATTAGCTCTAAAAAGCTATTTCTGCTCTGTGTTCTCTAGTTCTGGAGAGAAAGATGTGGAAAGCCACTTCCAGGTGTGAAGAGGGTATAGGTGGGGGTGGAGAGAGGTTTGGGTGGCAGGGAGGTCTCGGGACCCACATTTTAAAACATCACCTTCAAAGTTCTGCTGAACAACTTACTCAGTGAGGCTCTCTAAGAATGGACAGTGTCCAGTCACCACTGCCAACCTGTCTTTTAGAAAGTGTGTTTTGGAGATGGGGCAGGAGCCATGTTATTTTAAAACAGTGACATGTTTTCATTATGTTGAAATTTTGGAGCTTCCTCTTGTTCCTGGGGCTGCGAATGGTAGCCATAAAAGACGGGAAGGACCAACAGGAAATAATTAGTACAAAAAAGGAATTTTTTCAGCTCTGTCATAAATGGGCACTGGGCCTGTCCAGAGAGGATGTGGGAAAAGGGAGGGGCAGAGCAGCAGGTGTGTTTGGAGGGAAGGGTGTGTCCCAGTGTATTTTCAGCTCCTGAAGTCAGAGGCACTGTGAGGAGGAACTTGGGCTTTATCTCCATACTACAGTCTTCTGTAGGGAGAAGAAAGCCCCCCTTCTTTGTAAGGGCTGTCCTTTAAAAAAAATTATATAGCGACTCAATAAGTAACTGGCTATGTCTACCTGAGAACCCCATCTCCTAGGCAGGAAAAGGACCTGAGTGCTCTAAGAGCTGGCCCAACACTGTTGTTTCTGAATGAGGAAACTGAGGCTCAGAGGGGCCACTCCACTCTTAAAGGTCATCCCACAACGTGTTCTGCCTCCCCTGGGTCTGACCACCTCAGTTTTGTCTCTTTCTGGTTTGCAGATGACTCAGCAGGCTGACTGGAACCATTTTTAAATGAGGGTTTCTCTGCTTTCCTAAACTAGATTTTTAAAATTACTTTTCTTTGTATTGTTTGCTTAGAACTTTTAATTTAATTTTTTTGAATAGGTCAACACTTAAATAGTTTAAAATTCAGAAGGTGCAAAAGGCTATTTAAAGTGAAACATCTTTCTTTTATTGCTCTTACTTCGTTTACTTGAAGGCAACTACCATTAATAGTTTCTTCAGCTTACAGACATTTGGTGCATACACCCCCCACCAAAAAAATTCCTCACCGGTATGTGCATGTATGTTTACATGCATGTGCATGTTTATTTCTAAATTTTTTATCCAAATAGAAGTAGATCAGATACATTGTATTTCACTTTCCACTCAGTATATCTTGGACATATCTACAATCTGATTGTATAGTTTGACAGTTTGACTATTCCTTATCCACAGACATTTTGGTTTCCAGTCTTTTGTTAATAACAATACTCAGTGATTTTTTTTTAAATGAAAGCCATCCTTGATTTTTCTGAATACAGGCAGATTTTTAGCACTACAAGTTTGCTGAGTTATTGTTCAGTTATTGTTAAGATATTTGAAAGAATAAAATTGCTTAATTGTTTAAGGAGTGAGCAGAATAAACAATTTTCAGCCGAACTTCCTGGAAAACAAATCATGCAGTCAACCTTGACTCATTAGGCTAGTGTTTCTTAAGCTCCAACTGTGTGCTGGGTGGTGGTGGAGTGCAAAGGAGAAAAAGGCTGAAAGGGTGGCGCTCTCATCCTGGGCTGGCGTCTCATATTAGTTGGTGACTCTGATGGGAAGAGAGAACAGATGCAGCTTCACCCTGGAAAAGGAGGGTAAAGCTATGTTGGGTGCAGTTCTGATAGAGGAAGAAAATGGAAGTCTCTGGAGTTAACGTTGGACCCCTTGAATTGGAGGTGGAACGTAGGGTGCCAGGGAGAGGTTACGAGGTGATTGTCTGGAATTTCTGGACCACAGCTCATTTCACCACATTATTGGTTTCCTCAGCTGCCTCTTACAGCCCCTGGCCATCTGCAGAGTCCTCTAAAGGGCAGAGTCTGGCGCCCAGCTCAGGCAGGAGGACTGTGTGCTTAGTGTGTCCCTTCTGACCTCAAGGGGCTTTGAAGCTCCTCTTTATCCCAAGGCATCAGGGTTAGCTTCAGAGTCTAGGTGGATGGCTGACCTAGACCCTTCATAGCAAATGGGCATTGACGGAGTGGCCCAGTAGATGGAGGGAGCTGTGGTTGTCAGGGAGAAATCAGCCCTTCTGTATGGAAGGAAATGTTCTTCCCCAGCCTGAGCTGGAGATTCCAGAGCTTGTCCCTGTATGTATGCAGCTCTCTGTACCCTTAAAGGAATTCACTTCTCATGAGCGCTGGCCCCATCCTGGTAGCCTATGCTCTTGGGGAGTCAGAATGGTTTCTTAAGCAGCCCCCAGGCTGAGAGACTGGACCTCCCTCCATCAGTGGACTTGAAGGCAGCAAGCTAAAAACTGACCCTGGAAACTACCTGATCATGGAGAATCTTTACTGCTTCTGGGTGTGGGCAGGTAGGTAAGCTGTGATCGCACAGGAAACAAGATGTATTTGGGCTCCTCTGGTGTCTTTAGTCCTGGGTTAACTTTTGTAGGGGCTCAGGAAGATCCCAAGACATGATGCACAGTGGTACCTCGGTTTATGAACTCAATTTCCTCTTCACGATTCTGGTCACAAACCAAACTGAATGAGAACCGAATCAAATTTCCCCATGAGGTCAACATTGAAGCCAACCACTGAGCTTGATTCAATTCTTGTCCAATTCAGTTTGAGACTAGAATAGTGGAAAGAATCAAGTTTGTGAACCGAGATGCCACTGTACCTTCAAGGATTTGAAAATGAGTTTGGAAGATGATGTTACACACAGAACATAGGTAAGCCTTATGCAATGGCTAAATAATGTAGGGCAACTTATATGGGTTGTAAAGTTTCAAAGAAAGACCTGTCATGTACCTTCCAGTCTGTGTGCTCAGAGTTGGCAGATGTGAGATTTGAGATGAGCCTCTGGAACGGAGCTGGCAAGTGGGTTAGAATTGACATTACTGAGCAACTGCTGCATAGCAGACCCTTCCTGACTGTGACATCTCTATTAATTCTCACAGTGACTTTCAATTCAGCATTATTGTTCCCACTTAACAGATGAGGAACTGAGGCTTACAGTGTTCAGGTTAACTCTCTTGATGTGGTACTTCTGCCAGGGAGTGACAGAGCTGTGATTTCAGAGCCTATACTCTCTCAGGTGTCATAGAAATTAACAAGGAGGTTCTAAGAAAGTGTTCACTGTGTGGGGAACAGCTTGGACTGTGGTAGGTGCAACCAACATGACATAGGCTAAGTTCAAAGAACTGTCCGCTTGTCAAAAAGGTGTGGATGAAGCAGGAGAAAATGCATTTGCTTCTGAGGGTCTGGTTTAGGGAAGCAATTGCAGCAACTCACCTCCCAGGCTAGTTCCCTTCTGTCCAATTCACTTCTGGTCTTTCTGCCTTGGTTAGCTCAGTGCTGATATGATTCAGGAGGTGGCATGGTTTTGATTTTAGCTTTAAACAGTAAGAATTTAGGAAGAGATAAACCACTTGATACTAAGTAGTAAAACCATGTAATTTAGTCCAACATCAAACTGGGGATGAATTTTATTCAGTGGACAATATCTCTTTCACATGACATTTTGGAGCCACATAAAGCAGTTGAAAAAATGCAACTACCAGCACAAAGAAATACCAGATCACTAAATCCAGGTGTTAAAATATCTGAGAAGTATGTGTTATGCATGTGTTATAATTCTGCAGGTGTATAGTTCTGTCTTTCCAGTTCTGTGAAAGCCACATGACTTGCTGACCACCACTGCTGAGGCTCATAGTTGAGGATAAGAATTCCTCTTTCATTATATTTGCTCTGTGGTGTGGACCAAGCAATACGTGCTGTTGGGGGGTGGGGAGTGGACAGCAACAGAGAAAATGATTTGAGAGCTGGTAAATCTTGTGTAATGATTAGGCTGTGAGATGTGGTGAAGAGATTCAAGGACCCCATTCCAAGGCCTCAGTTTGCATAAGCTTCCTCCAGTGAATTTATATCCATCTTTGTAATTTCAAGGTCTCTTTGTCCTGGTACTAATTTACAGATAAATGCAAACCACTTCAACAAAAAGCCTGCTTTTTATTTTTCTGCCTCTAGCACTTGGGAATGTGTGCCTTAATGAAAGATTAGTAGGTGGCAGATCTGATCGCATTCGAGTCTCCTTACCTTGAGCCTTACAGAATATTTATGGAGGGTAAAGAAAATGCTCCCCATTTCTGCTTTTAGCTCTGATGGTTGATGTGCTTGTGCCCATTTTGCAAGTCATTTTCTAATTCAGATTTCAGCTAGTTTCCAAGAACTCAGAAATCTTGCTCACAAGCTGGGCAGTGCACAAGTGAAGGCAGAGGGTAAAGTCCCAGGTATTTTTCTTGTCAGCCATTGGAAAAATAGGTAAGTGTGTGTTTGCTTTTGTCTACCCAGAGTTCTTGGGTGTTTTCCTAAGCTGCTTCGCAGAGGCTAGGGATGGAGAGAGAGGTTGTAAAAATGAATTATTTGATAAAATAGTATTTCTACTTATGTTATAGAAAAACTAAATTATACTATATTCTGCTTCCTTGACTTTGCTGGGAACTCCTTATTCCTTTAGGTTCTGATGCACCAGACTTGGCCCACCTTGCAGAGAGTCACCTATTTGCAGAAACCATTAAAAGCCATTGTTTAACTAAAAGCTTTTCTTTTCCTTCCTTACGATTTTCAAGCCCCTACATTTGTACAGACCTGACTCAGCAACATTCTATTTTGGGAATCTGTTACCTCTTCTCAGATTCTGGGCTGCAGTTCCCTAATTTTCTGCTCTTTGCTCAGAAATGGCAATTAACTAGATTTTGGCTCCAAGTCTCAATCACAAAAGGACACATCTCTATATGAGGACTCTTGCTCAGCATTTGAATAGAACACACATGCACATACAACTATGACCCCGATATTTTCTGTCTCTCTCTTCCTGCCTCTTTCCTTAAATGGGATTTTGGGTGAAAAGCACCCATCACAGGGGGTGTCATAGAGACCAGAACTCAATAAATACATTGACTACTACTAATATTATAATTATCATGCTCAGAAGGAAAATGTAACCCCTGAACCTTTTGTTGTCATGCTCAAGAATCAGAAAGCTCTCTTACTTAGCTTAGTGACCCTTTTTGTTGCTTTTTATACTCCATTCTTCACACACACACACACACACACACACACAGCACATTAAGAGTCTGTTCATTCTTTGGATGTGTGTAAAATTCCAATTCCTGTCAGGAGAATTTATGTGTGGTTTTAGAGGGGATAATCGACCAGTTAGTATGTGCGCACTGATTTTATACACATACGCATCGTCGTTTACAGCATGCATTATAACATCTTCGGTCTCTGCCAAGGATGTGTATTTCTTAGTCCCCTGCATTTGCATATTATGGGTTCATAATTCCAAATAGCTGTAAAGATCTCCACAGAAAAATGTAGTCACTGTACTCAGATGTTCTAAATCTCAATATAGCAGTAGAACCTGGCTAATTTTTGCCCTTGCTAATGTGCCAGCCCTATAATTTTTACACTCTAACACCCGTATATATACACAAATCTCTGACTTTACTTCTAAGCAAAGATTTAATACCTGGGAGCTGAATTATGCTCTGTGTCCTCCAGATTTCATTACCTTTCCAAAATACATCACACACAGAGCACAATGCACTGTGGTCTTATTACAGATGATTAAAAAGAAAAGATTTGTCAAAGTAAATGAACTCACTGCACCTACTCTTCCCCTGGTTTGGGTCGCTGGCCTCTTACCCTCACCCCTACCTCCAGCTTGAGTCATCTGCCCAGTCTCTGGCTTAGCTGAGCTCTGTGATGAGGCAAAGAGCTCTCCAGAAATTGTTCTTCCAAGCTAATATCACCAGAAAATCCAGTCACCCACACCCTCCCCTCTAATCAATCATTAGAGCATTTGTTATCTGCAGTGCTTGATTTGACCAAACAAAATAGAGCAGCAGGAAGCAAAGGCACTTCTGAGACAATTTTTAAAATCTTGTAGGTTTGAGTCACCTGAATTTTAAAACCCATCATGTAGAGTTTTCCTTTTTGAAGTTCAAGGGGGAAAAACAGATGCCAAGTTGAAGTCTCTCCACACTGTTTCAGTATTGTGAGAATTAAGTAGCTGAACCATAGTACCTTTCAAGGCCTGTGATCATGGTAGAAATGCTTCAGAAATCCACTGTGGCATTGCTAACTTGGGGGCAACTAAGGCCGGAGACTGACCAGGGCTGAGAAGGGACCTCAGTGGCTTCTTCATGGTCAGTTTTGTTCGATGATGTTTAATGAGAAAGTGCGTACTGCAAAGAACACCCTGAAGATTGGCAACTCTGTATTTTTTTCTGGTATCTGGAAAGATACTAGCTTATGGAATGCAAAGAACATCGTTTTCTATTTGTTTTTCCTATTGTAGGAGCCCAGTCTAGGCTAGCTATCAACTCACTATGTAGCCCTGGTTGAACTTGTGGCAATCCTCCTACTTCAGCTCTGGGTTACTGGAATTACAGGTGAGCACAACTATACCCAGTGGTTATGATTGTCTTGATGCCTCTCAGATTCTGGAATTTGAGGTTTATTTTTAATTGGACCACTTGCTTTAAACACATGCGTACATGCATGTGTGTGTGATCATTTTGAAGGTGCCCTGACCAAAACTGTCTTTAGTTTTGATTAAAACTTCAATCAAAGACAAATCAAATGAAAGTTTTACATTTAAACAATTCTTTTTAATATTTTTAACAGCTTTATTGAAGTGTAATTTATGTATCATAGGAATCTCTTTGTTTCGGGTATCAAATTCAATAGTAAACTTGGTGTGTGTTCATGTAATCAGGAAAGAAAGGTGTTTTGTGAGCAGAGACTGTGTAAAGAGGGAGAAAAGGAAAGGGACCCTTCTGTTCAGAGCTCATGCATGTGGGCCTCCACTTCACCTTCCTTGCGGAGGGAGCCAGGTGAGCTGAAAGTGTGATGAGGGAGCGGCACATTTGGCCCAGTTTCAGATGGTGCTGAAGCAGGTTTTGAGGTCATGGTGGGTATTCTAGTTCCCCCATATTCACACAATAAACTGTTGTCTCTGGAGCTAAGTGAAGGGACCAGGAGAGCGCACTGGTTAGTGAGTGAGTAGAGACCAGTCCTAATCTCCTGACTGCCCTGCTGGAATGTTCTAATGTGGGCATGGGAGGAAGTGGGCAGGAAGGCAGTGTGGTGGTCACTAAAGACCCACTTATCTCCTATATAGGTTTCTGGTCTGCCAGCTCCTTGGCTCAAATCCAGAGCTGTCTTTGCTACTCACAGCTATCTCAGTGAGGACATTGTGCTCTCCTCATCTAGCAACCCTGAAAGGAAGGAAGTTCAAGGGAGGACCTTCCAACTTGGGCCTTTATTACAAGGCAGCAATCCTTTCATTATACCTGATAACTCCAAGCAAGAAATTGGGCTACCCAGAGAAGCATAGCTATAGCTTGTACTTCAATTTCTGTAAAACTACCATTTTAAATCCTGATTGTATTCTATTGGGGTGTATATGTGGTTTCTTTGAAAGTTCTGCAAAAAGCCAAACACCAAAAAAAGCCCCACCCCCAAAAAAATCCCAAAACCTGTATTTGGGGATTAAAAAGGGAATTTCATCTTTAAGAATTCAAAGCTTTTCTTTTTTAAGTGAAGGAATGATTATATGTAGATAAGAGAAAGGGAAAAGGACCCTTCTGTTCAGAGCTCATGCAGGTGGGCCTCCACTTCACCTTCCTTGCGGAAGACATTTGATGTGTGGTGAGAAGGGAAGCTCTCATACTCTAAAAGGGGGATAGTCCTTCCCTTCGATTCAAGGCACTGTCAAAGGGAATTAACCCACTGGGATGCTTGCTTGGAGGGCCCTTTCTTTCAGCCTTTGCCAGATGGTATGGAGCAGAAAGCCAACTGGTGAGGCACAAAGCCAGGGACTATATTGAGCTGAGAGGCACAGAGGACAGAAGGAGGTAGAGGCAGCCACTGGTGTTGAAGCACCAGGGCAGATGCAAACAGAACCACTAGCAGGCTGCTGGGTTTAGCACAGAAATGAGCTAGCTAGTGCTCCTGGAGCCTGGCTAGAGCCTCTACAAATGGAAGGGTTGGAATAAGCAGACAGGGGAGTTCTGCAGCACTAATCTTTAAGCAGGGCCCAGAAATGTCACCCTCTCCCAGATATTTGTGAGGGAGGCAAGTATGCTATGGGGCTCCACCCCACTCAGTCACTTGAATCAGAAATTCTAAGGGTGGGCACCATGCTCTGTAGCACAACAAGCTTTCAGGGTGTTCTGCTGAACTCTCCAGTTTGAGAACCATAGCGTGAATATGGTGATTCTGTAAGTCATGTCTGATTAATTTTAAAAAGTTTTATTATTCTATAGGAGGTATAATTGATGTACATAGCAAGAATCCAAGGAATTACACTCAAAAAGAACACAAAGGAGACTTTGAGAACCAGATAGACTGGGCTTTATCATCCTGGCTTGACTGATCTGGGCCTGTGGGAAGTTTCCCAGCCATTTCTTACAGATTTCTGGGCCTCATTTTTCTTGCTGAGAAAGACTGTGTAGTAGTTAGCACTTTATGGAGTTCTTCAGGGTAAAGGAGACCCAGACACATCACAGTGGCAGTGTTAGCTCAGGACTCCTGCCCATCAAGCCCCTACTGAGATGTCCCTCCATGTGGCCAGCTCCTGTCCTAGGACACTGCTGTCACGTGGTGGTGGTTACCCAGATGCCCCCACTTCTTTGGAACTGAGTACCCATTGGAAGTGATCAAGGTGCTAGTCACCTCACTTTATGTTACAGATGAGGAAATGGAAACTTGGGGGTTTTCAGCCACACAACTGTTAATAGTAGAAGAAGGGGAGAAGCCTGGGTCTGTTGCAGCCCAGCTCCACAGCTTTCTCGCCCAGGCCTTTTGTCTTCGTGCTCTTTTCCCAGTAGAACACCAAGGCTAAAGGGAGAGCCCTTAGTGAGAGTCCGAGGAAGTATTCCTTGTCAGATGCGGAGGTCATGGCCATGGGAGAGGGTGACCGAGAGGGGATGCTCATCTTCCACTTGGGTGCAACTCTCACTTGCCTCTCAGTGCCTTGGTCCCTCTCCCTCTGCCCCTCCGTGGAGAACACTACCTCTGGAGGAAGGCAAAAGCAGCCTTGTTTGGAGACAGGCCCGTGGATGGTTTAGGTCTCCCATCGCCCACTTCTGTCATGGATTTCCCAGTATAAAGATGGCAAATACGAATACTGCTATATTTTAAAAACAAAAATTTGAATAGTTACTTGACAACAGTGTATTCCACCCTATCCACATGCCTAGCACACTGCTTGGTGTGTGGGAAAAGCCACATGGCAATGTGAGACATAATTCCTGCCCTTAAGAACATACTCCCTCACTGGAGAGAAGATGCAAATATCCATGGAAACATAATGAAAAAAATAAAACAAAACAAGGTAGCATGGGGATTAGGTGGCAAAATGGTACTGATGGTGTTTGGGACAGGAACAGCAGAAAGGACAGGTTGACTTTGTGGCTGAGGTGTTTTGAAGGGGGGCTGGGATTTCAGTTGGAGGGAGTATAGCAGGATAACATTAAACAAGCCAGCACAGCCAAGTAGGCCAGTGTGGAGGGTAGAAACCATGCTTATGATAAAAATGGGGCTGTTACTATATTTCACTATCAATTGGCTGCCACTTCTGATATAGCTAACTTTTGCTTGTATGTATGTAGGTAGCGGGGCCCAGCCCCTATTTTCTTTTCTCAATGCCCCTGCTTTCTGGCCCATCACAGTGCTAGTTTATCTGGCTTGAGGGAAGATAGAGGCAAAGAGATGTGAAGGTCAAATGCCTGTGTTTTGCAACTTCCTGAAGTTCAGGAAGAGATTCACTAGAGAGGGCAGCTGGCTGTAAGTGATGCTAAAATGGGACTTGGAGTTAACTGTGGCTTTCAGATGGCCACGTTTTCCAGTGGTCTCCATTTCAGCTGCCTTTTAGCAATAAAGTGCAGCTCATTTTGAGCATCTACTAAGATGAAGACTGGCTTGCTGGGTTGGTGCAGTGCATTTCTTCCTGTTTTCCTTTCCAGTCCAAAAAGTGGCTCTTTCTAGAATGCTGTTTGCACACTTTATTTGCTATCAAAAAAACCTCCGGTACATTCAGACTTCTGATCTCTGTGTCCACATTTGGTCAGACTTCTACTGCTCCTCTATGCTCATTGTCCTTGCATCTTTGTGCATCCAAGCCGCAGCTACTTCACTGCTCCTGGACACGACATGACAGCTCACATGCCCTCCCAGTTTTTGCTCATTTATTGCCCTGCATTCTGGAATGTCCTTTACTTTTATTAAAATCTTACTTGTTTGTTAAAGTTGACTGTACTTGCCTCCTACTCCGAGAAGTCTTTCTGGATTGTCCCACTGGAATGAATTCCTTCTTCACTCCTGTGGGAGAAAGAGAGGATGGGAAAGCAGCATGCTGGGAGTCTGGTAACATTTGGAAAATTTGACAGATTTGAGGCTCTGGAGAGGTGTGGGAGACTTAGGGAGGGGAGTAAGGACAACGTGAGTGATGCTTCTTTTGGCAATCAAGTGGCAGGATAATGTTCTTTGAGATGAAGCAGAAAAGGCTTTCAATTTCAACTGAAGACTTTTCTTTCAATTATTTTAGATTGCTGGGCCCATAATCCTCACAGAGACTGAGTGATCGGGGCCCTTGAATTTATGCAGGTTACCAGCTGCATTCTTCTAGCACATCTGTGTCCAGGCTGTATCCCATCATCCTGCACTCAAGGTTGCTTATATGTATTTCCTGCCATTCTATGACCTGGATTTTCCAGAACAGCCCTGATTTGTGGTTTGAAATATATGGTCACTGTGGGTGGACCCAGCTTTCTGGGCTTGATTCCCCTCTTGGCAGGTATCAGGGCCTCTTTGTCTGCATCCTTTGTGTTGGAGAGGGTGAGTGCTTGTTGACTGGATGAGTGGAAAAAGAAAGGACAGACCTTGAATTTAAGTTCACCTGGTGTTGGGTTGTGCATGTTCCTCCTCTTTGGGCTCAGCATTTGCACTCTGTGTTGTGTTCCCGCAATCTCTTCTTTCCACCTTTCAACAGTAGGCCAAAAGATTCTTGCTGTTTGCGGTGGTAGTGGAGAGAGCAGGTCTGAGTCCAGTATAACTGCACTGATGGTCTCCCCGCCTCCCATCAGAGTTGAACCTTCAGCATCAGGTCACTCACATTCCTGCTCTTAACTTCAGCCATCATGTGAGTCTGTGATTGCACATAAGGGGTTAAAAAAAGTACATGTAAGTGGCCAGTGGACAGTCTCCCCATCATAGAATCAGGGCAGCTGAGAAGGCTTCTCTGTGGGGAGCTCTGGAGAGACACATGGGTCGGGTGTCTCCCTCCCTGGCTGATTGCAGCACAGCCGTGTGGGCTGGCCAGGAGTAAGGAGTGAGTATCACTGGCCGTGTTTGAAACCACAAATCACGACTCTGCAAATATCGAGGGTTTCCTGTGTGTTTCTGAACTGCTAGCTGGAGGAGGTTAAAGGGACCGTTTGTACGCTTTACTTTTCTAGGCACGTCCCTCTCTGCTCTGCTACTTTCCCTTCCTAACACTTCATGTGTTCTGGGCAGGGTATGTGTTACCCACCCCATATCAGCATATTTGATGTGTATAGACTTGTAATGGGGTGACTTTATATGGTTTCTTTCCTCCTCTCTGACTGTACCCCAAAATTGGGTCTATAATTGTTGGGCTATATGAAATGACTGGGCTAGCACAGGAACTAAAACCCTGACTGTAGCACCTCACCCTGGAGTTCCAGTCCAATGACCCAGTTACCCTTAGCAGAAGTCACTGATGGCTTCCTAATTGCCACACAAAGGTAGATACTTCTAGCTTCTTCACTGGCCTGTAGAACAGT
>RJWM01043265.1:0-13678 GCA_004363535.1 Dasyprocta punctata
TCTCCAAGAGTTTCATCTATTTTATCTTCCAGCAGAACAAGTGTTGGTTTTAACATTAGATCTTTGACCCATATTGATTTTAGTTTAGTACATGGTGAGACACATAGGTCTAGATTCAATATTCTGCATGCAAATAGCCAATTTTTCCAGCACCACTTATGAAACAGGCTATCTTTCTTCCATTGTATGTTTTGGGTCTCTTTGTCAAAGATCAGATAGATAAATGTCAAGGCACACTAAATTTATTTATTTATTTTTTAATGGTAGTGAAGTTTATTTGAAAAAGTAAAAGTGAAGAGTGAGAAAAAACTAGCTGTGCAGACCAAACTTGGGCCAAGTAGAGGCACGGAGGGTGGGCTATCATGCGGAAAGCCCCAATAGCAAGCTCTTCATGGCACTTGTGTCCTTTCATGTCATCCAAATCACAAGGGAACTCACAAGAACTTCTACATACAACAGGCAGAAGGCACACTAAATTTAAAGACTCAAGATTTATGTCAGGCATGGTGGTATATGCATCTGTAATCCCAGCACTTGAGAGGCTGAGGCAGGAGAATTGCCTAAGCAATGTAATGAGTTTAAGATCAGTCTAAACAACTTAGCAAGACCCTGTCCCAAACAAACAAAACAAAACAAAACAAAAAACAGGTTCAATGTCAGAAATTTTAAAGCAGAAATTGAATACCTGAGCTATATTACCTCAACTCCAGTGGCCACCACATCACAAAGCACAGATATGACAGCCAAGGAAACCTACACATAGGACTAACACTAGGTTTCCTGGTATCCTTCTGGCAAGTGCTTGGCAAACCTTAGTTTTCTTTTCCCATGTGGATAGGGCAGACTGTGAAGGCACTTTATAGGAATGTGGCAGGTGGCTGGGGTCAACAATGACAAGAGCAAAAACGATGCAGATTAGGAAAGCCTGAGAAAAAGGGGCTTCTTAGTAGCCACTCCATAAATAGTACATGTCTCCTGCCTTCTGGCCACAGTGCACCCAGCCCCTCCCATACCACCAGCCCAGAGTCAGGCCTGAGGTTTCTCCCTTCTGTGCAGGGCAGTGTCCCACATCAGGGCCCATCAGCCAACCCAGCATTCCCCACAGCCACGTGGCCACCTACGTGAAGAAGGGGATGGGCTGCACCAGTTTCAGGTCCGGTTCCTTCTCCCGCACAAGCAGTGCTTGCCTCTTCTTTCGCAGCCCCAGGGCCTCATCTACAATGGCTTTCGTCTCAGCTGCACTCACTGACACATCGTGAATCGACAGGTCACTGAAAATGTGTAAGACAGAGAGAAACTACAATGTCGTAAACTACAGCCAAGGCTAAAATTACTGTCAGGGGTATACTTAAGTTAATAACCGTTAATCTGTACTGATTCTCCCTGCATATAAAATAACCACTTGAGGCTGGCTTCAAATGGGCAGTAATTAGCAATCTTAATATCTACATACAATGGCAATGACTAACACCCACTGTTCCTTCCACAAATTCACCACTGAGCAGAGAAAGGGTTTTCATATGCATTAACAGTATCACTGAAAAGCCACAGAAAATAAAACTGTGCTCTCATTTATAGAAAGTTTTAAAAGAATTTATCCCATATACCCACCCCAACAAAAAGTCATTAGATAAACCAAGCTTCCCAAAATCAAAATCCCCCCAAAATAGAAATGGCAGGGGCTTTGATGCCTCAGATTCCTCACCCCCACAGTTATACCCTGCCTGAGGAGGCACAGTAACATCTGCCCTCCTGCATGGATTGTCCTGATGCCTCCCAGCAAGGCTACCCCACACAGCCACTCCTTTAGGGACTATATCTAATATGCTTGTCATCTCTAAAGTTAGTTCTCTCAGGAGAGATGTAAATGCAGATACAAACTCTGGGGGAACAACCACTAACCCATAACGGGTGAGTTCCAGGAGCCAAGAAACACCAGAAGGCAAGAGGAGTTGGCTTGGTTGAGGGCTGGGGAGGGCAATTGGCAATTAGAGCTCAGAAAGCTACAGAGGCAACACCGGGGCACGGGAAAGTGCAAAAGCAGCAATGGCAAGAGAGGTGAAAGGATGGGAAGATGGAAGAACAGATTAGCACACAGTGGGAGCCCAGGTGAGGAGACAGGATAGTGCACACAGGGCCAGGCCCGGAATCCACCAAGGGCAGTTCTAACAAAAGCAGCCTGGGAAGGAAAAGCAGGAGGTACTAACAGAAAACCATGGGACCTGGCTACAAAGGACCTCTTGAGCAATGCAGTTGAGCATGAGATTTGTCCTGGAGGCAAGGCAGGAGCAACATGAGATCAGAGGCAAGTCTGGACCACTGAGCTTGGACAGTACTGGGAGCAAAATTAGGCAAGGGGAAAGGAAGCAAGGTGGGCAGCACCTTGTCACAGCAGCCAGTCACTAGCATCTAGAGAAGGACTAGCAAACACATGGACAGCTGCCAGGGCAGCGGGAAAAGAGCAACAACTGTGCTTAACCTCAGCTTGAGGAAGAATTCCTGAGATCAGGCATACTTGAGAGGGAACAAGGCAGGTCGCAGTAAGCTCAGTGGATGAGTTACCAGAGCAAGCACACAAAGCCGTACAGTCAGAGGCTCTACCAGAACATGAGAGGATAATCAGGTGCCCTTTGACTTTCACCAACCACGTGGGACAGGCAGAATTTACCATTTGAGGAACATTCGGAGTGAGTCCTTCCGGAGACAAGGCTGCTCCTCAAAGATCTTCTCCTTGAGAACCAGGCCTTTGCTGTACCGGCAATCCTTCTCCAATGCTTTGCAGATGAAGTACAGACATGCTGGCAGTAAAAGAAACAATTTAGACCTTCTAAGACTGCACTGTAAAATCGGAAATGCATGATGATAATAATGGGATATCACTTTAACCAATTCAATCAGGAAAGACTTCTGAGACTGTAGTACCCAAAGTAGATAGAGCACTACAAACATTGCCAGCAGAGAATAAAATTTATACTCTTTTTTTAGAGGACCTCAAACCAGCAATCCCACTTACAGGAATTACAGCTAAAGTCTACAGGGCTTACAACTGTCAGCCATCAGCTACTGAAATTAGATATTTAGCTAAAGACATTCCTAAGCAAAGTGTTATGAAATTGATATATAGCTAGGGAAATTTCTAAGCAAAATGTTGAAGATGTGGCATAGTTTCTCCTGACTGCTTATAGTTGGCCCTTTGTATGACAGGTTCTGCATTGCCAGATTCTTTCAACAGACTGAAAATATCTGGGGAAAAAATTGTGTCTATACTGAACAGTATAGTTTTCTCACCCTTATCCCCTAAAAAATACAGTCTAACAACAGTTTATCATTTATATTGTGTTTGGTATTGTAAATAATCTAGAGATGACTTAAAGACAAAACAAAAAAAGATGTAAAAGAGGAATTAGAAGGGACTTAAGGTACAAGAGATTTCCAAGGACTTGATAAGGGTGCTGGGGGAGGGAGTTTGGGGGTGGGGGAAAAGTAGAAGATGGGTATATGTACTTCATCAATGTATGACATATGCATGTATGGAAAGATCACAATGACCTACACTGATCTGCGCAATTAATATGTGTTAATCATTATAATAACAAAATTAACATGTGGATTATGTAGAAAAATGTATGTAAGAGGGTTTACATGGGTTTTATGCAAATATTAGGCCAATTTATATAAAGGGCTCTAGTACCTGCATATATTGGTATCCTTTGCTGGGAACCAATCCCTTATGGACGCCAAGGGATGACGGTATAGTAAAATACAAGACAGAAATGGACTGAAGAAGGAATTGTTAAGCAAAAAGAAAACAGGACTTAAAGATTTGGAAAATTCTTAGCCTATCTATATTGCAAAACCTGAGAAAACTTGTCCTGAAAAGAGCACCAGGGCATGGCTGAAAAACCACTCCATAACAAGATTAGTAAGAGTGGAAACTATAAATTTAATCAGCAGAAGCTAAGTATAAAGATAGGATTATAACAGCAGAAACACTACCAGTTGGTACTCAAGGGAACAGAAAAATAGGAGGGAAAGGAGAAAGGCTATAAATATGTGTTTTTCTTCAAAAACAGGAAGAAAAGACCCAAACTATGATTCCTAGGTCATCAGAGCTGCCATTCTTATCACAGAACTAGGAGGCAGAGCTAGTTCTTTAAAGGGTGAGCTGCCTTTCCAGTTGGCCCTGGAAATCTAGACTAATATTTCAAAGGAAAGGTCCTCCCAAATCGAAAAAAGGGGCCATCTCGCTGAGCTGTGAGAATGACACTGTCTCATCAATGAGCCTGCAGGGCAGAGCAACAGACCTAGTAGAATTATTCCTAAGCTGTACTATCTAAAAGAAACTTCCTTGATAAGTTTTGGGCTTTAGTGGGATGTGACTATCCCTTCCTTCTTTTGTATTCCTCCTACTTGGAAGGAAATGTCTAGCCTATGTCTTTCCCATGAAAGTACATAACTTATCTGGCACAACAGACCTGCAGATGGAGAGGAATTTTGCTTCAGAATTAATTATATCTTTGGTCTCAACCATACACACGTTAGGTATTTAAAAGAGACTGTGGATATTAGATCTGATGCTAAGATGAGCTAAGATTTCAGGGGCTGCCAGGATAGAATGAGTGTATTTTGCATATGAGAAGGACATAACCTTCATGTCCTAAGGGGACGTGAACTAGGGGCAGAATACAATGGACTGAAGGTATGTCTGTGAAGTTTTTACACTGAAGCTGTAACCCCCAATGTGATGATATTTGGAGGTAGGGCCTTGCAAAGTAATTAGACTTAAATGAGGCCTATAGTGCACTCTCTCTGTGTGTCAGAAAGAAGGTGAGGATACAGCAACAATGTGGCCCTCCGAAAATCAAGAAGAGCTGGACGTGGTGGCGCATGCCTTTAATCCTAGCACTCAGGAGGCTGAAGGAGGAGGAGCATTATGAGTTCGAGGCCGGCTTGGGCTACAACACAAGCACAAGGCCGGCCTGAGCTACACGGTGCGACCCTGCCTCAAAAAAACTAGGGCAGGGAGTTTGGCTCAGTGGTTTAAGCACCTGTCTGGCAGGTGCGAGGTTGTGAGTTCAATCCCAGGTGCCACAAAAAAAAAAACAGAAAGAAAATCGAGGAGAGGGCTGAGGCCAGACACAAAATCTGCTGGTACCTTGATCTTAGACTTTGCAGTCTCCAGAACTATGAGAAATAAATTTTGTTGCTTGAAATATTCGGTCTATCATATTACGTTATACAGTCTGTTATGGGTATGGTCCTGTGTCCCCGCCCCCAAAGCCTCATGTAATCATGGACAGGGCTGAGTCTGGTGTTTGTGACTGATTTGTTCTCTGGCACTGGGATTGATGATGTGAGTGTTGCACCCATCCAGGGGTAGAACTGACATACAGTATAAGGGCAAGAGGAAGACATGTCCTCTCTCCCTTGCTGGTTTACCTTGCAGTTTGCAGCCACCATGAATGGCTGCCCCGCCACGCCATGCTGCCTTGGAGCCAACTGAGTATGCACTGAAACCCCCGAGAACTGTGAAAAATAAACCTTTCCTTCCCTAATTTTGGGCGTCAGGTATTTTGTCTCAGCAATGAGAAAAAAGTAACTCAGACACTGCCCAAAATGACTAAGACACAAAAGATGGGATAATGCAGAGATAAAATAAGATAGGCAAAGGGAAATATCATTCTCAGTTACATGCTTATTATGAAAAATGATCTGATAAATCAAGAAAGATAAACAGAATAAAGCAAAGATGTAGAAACATTTCCATTCTCTCTGACAGCCTGGCTCAAGGCCTGTCAGTGTTAGCTGCATGTGGTGGCTGATGCCTGTAATTCCAGCATTTGGGAGGATGAGGCAGCAGGATCACCATGAATTTGAGGACAACCTGTGCTATGTAAATGAGTTCAAGGTTAGCCCACACCATATAGTAAGACCTTGTCTCGAAAAAACAAAACAACAAAAAAAGCCAGTAAGTGTCAACTTTGCCTCCCAGCTTACCCAAGCCAGTCTCCCTCCTCTATCCCAAAAGAACACAGGCACATGGCAAAAACATTAAGTCTGACTCACTTGTATAATCACTGAGGGTGTACAGGACAGTGATGAGGTTGTCCAAGCAGGGCCAGTGGTCAGGATTGCACTGCAGCCCTTCCTCAAACGCATGGCGAGCCAGGGGGAGCCGGATAAGCCTCAGGGCCACATGTCCAATTTTATACCAGAGGTTGACATCCGTGGAGTCCAGCATCACTGCCTGGAAGCAGCACAACCAACACACACACAAACACAGACACACACACACACACACAGAGTTAGAGCTCTTGCTGATCAGACATCCATAGGGACAGGAGGGCCACAACACTGGTTTAGCCATTCCAACAACCCAGAGAAATGCCAAATTGGCATAACTGCCTTATAAATAACAAGGTCAGCTCATCTCTTCTAGAGGCATGTGTCTCTAACACTCAGAGAAATGACACATAAAAAGTTACATGAACCAATTTATTTAACCTAAAACGTTTTCTTGATATAATGTCAATATAAACATTTGTATTCATTACATATTTAATAGTAAAAGAAGTTAAAGGAATAGAATGAAAAGACAATATGGAAGCCAGGCATAATAGCACATGCCTGTAATCCCAGCACTCAGGAGGCTGATGCAGGAGGATCGCTGCAAGTTCGAGGCCAGACTGGGCTACATAGTGAGTTCAGGGCCAGCCTGGACTACATAGTGAGACCCTGTCTCAAAAACAAACAAACAAACAAACAAAAAAAAAAAAACAGAAAAGAAAATATAGAGTCTTAGTATAATTCTAGAAAGGTTATATGCTTCTGAAAGACCTTTGCTCACCTCCTTGTTCCAATACTGATTAGCAAAATGATCCCAAGCCTCTGTTATCTCATCACTAAAATAAGGACTAAGCTACCTTCCTTGCAAAGCAGCATAAGCATGCATGGAAAGCAATTAACACAGTGTCAGGCACCTTGGAGATGCCCACAGAGACCGTGACGGTAACACAGAAATAATGGCAGCACTATTATGACTGATGCAAGAGTTAGGCTGCCTGCATACTTGTATCCATAGCAATGCAGTAATTTTCACAACCATCCTGTCTTATTATTCCCACTACAGTGATGTAGACCTGGAGGTACCCCCAGTCACACCCCCAGTCACACAGGCACTGGATGGCAGAGGAAGAATTCACACATAGGCCGCTGCACCCCGCCCCTGCTCTCCAGGCCTGTTCCTCACTGTTACCACCCAATGGCTAGAGCTGCAGACACTACAACTTGGTGACCACTGCTACAATCTTTTCTGTTTAGACCTCAACCTTATTTCCCCAACCAAGAACTTTCAAAACACAGAGGGAGCTGAGCAGCGACCAAAACCCCACCTCCAGGTAGAACTCCATGGCTGTCTCCAGATCCTCTCTCTGAGCTGCCAGCTGGGCCAGGTTCTTGTATGTGGAATATTTCAGTATCAGTCCAGGGTGTTTCAATCCTTCCTTCTCATCACCAGATGAAACCGCCTGTGAGCAAAACAAATAGGCCCAGAGTTCATACCTCAGCCCTAAAACCTCAGGAAGCAGTCAGCAAAATACCTGGCTTCTGGGCTGGCCTCTGCCATGAGCCCTTTTAGCCATTCCAGTGCCAGCCTCTGTGAAAAAATTAAAGCATTGCATATGTCTTTAGAAGACCCCTCTAGCAACAATCACACAGAAAGAAAGGCCAGACCACCATAGGTAGTTTGCAGGAGTCTGTGTATCAACAGTGTCAGCTAGAACCCTCTGTAATAATCATTACCAGCACACCTGTAGGCTCAGGCAAGGATGGTGCCATTTATAGCATCAGCAACCCAGCCCAGCCAGAGGCTCCCCGGTGCAGGACAGAAGACAAAGGACAAAGTATGAGGAGTTTTTCTGGAGGCAGCAATCAGGACTTGGAGCTTCATGCCAAGACCCCGAGATGAGGAATCAAGAAGCTGAGCTCCCAACTCTATAACTCCTCACGAGATCATACAAAAATTACTTTAATAGTATCTCAGTAACCTCTGCAATAGGACAATAACTCCTAACCTGAAATCAAAAGTAAACATAAACTCAAAGAACATAAGGATTATAAACACAATTATAAAAAGTTACAGCTTCCATGACCCACTCCGCCATGGGCTGACAAGGAAGACCCACTCCTGAAACATTCCCAGCACCTGGCTCAATTTATATGCAACAAATTTTTCCACCTCTCTGGGCCCTCACCTCTCCCTACCAATGGGTAGATGGCAGATCACAATTTCCACACCTCTAATTCCAACACAATACAACCACCAACCAAGAATCTTCGCAAGTTATACTACTAGAAATAAAAGAAAATACTTTTGAGTGAAAGGATAGGTGCTTTCTGCAGACAATTAGAACTCAGTTAGCATTCTGCCTTACCTTATGGGAGACAGAAAACATCCAGGGGTGGACTTTGAGACACAAACCCCTGGGGCTGCAGGGCACTCTGCTCAAGTGAAAGGTTATGTGGACCAAAAGAATGCCCATGGAGCCTGTCTGCTTCCTTAATTCACATTATCTGTGTCTGAGCAGCTAAAAACAAAAATCTTTCCTCCTAAGGAAACATACACCTTCTTAAGTCAATTTCAGGTTGAGACCAACTTCCAAACCTCCAGTCTCAAGTTGACTTAGCCAACTTGAGGCCTAACATCCTCACTACTAGCATGGTCTCCACAATGGGACCAATTCAGCCCTGCCTGCCCCTGCTGTTGCCAGTGTCCCCAGCCCTTTTCTCTATGCTCAGAAGTCTTCAGCATTTGCACACAATGGTGTATGCCTGTATTTTCAGCTACTCAAGGACTCAGACAGGAGGGCCACTTGATCTCAGCAATTCAAAACCATCCTGGGGAACACTGCCAGTCCCTGTTGAATGGAAGGAAAAGAGAAAGAAAAAGAGAAGAAAGGAAGGGAAGGGAAGGGAGCAAAAGGAAGCAGGGTAGAGAGAAGAGAGAGAGAAGGATGGGAAGGGAGGAAGAGAGGGAAAACAAAGGAAAAGAAAACAGTAAAGAAAAGAGAAGACTATCACATTCTTACACAGACTCCCTGGCCTCATGGCCTGTTACTGAAATGACACTTGCCAAAATGTACTGCCAAAAGGATCTTTAGGTATTAGAAAACAATTGACTCCAATCTTGGTTCCAATGCTTCACTCATAAGCATAGACTTGAGCCATCAACCCCTCACTAAGCCTCAGTTTCACATCTGTGAATTAGGAACACCCTCACCTAACAAACAGGGTGGCTGTGAAGGTTAAGTAACAGGCACTTACTTAGAACTTACTGTTATAGCTTGTATCTAGATGACCCCAAAGCCTGACAGGGTCATAGGTGGGGCTTTTCAAAGGTGGCTGGATCTAGGGTGAATAATGCTGGGATCGAGGATGTGATCCTGGGATTCACTCACATGCAATGCTAGGATTAAATGTGTGAATGCTACCCCAAGGATGGTAGCCTGGATAAAATATAAGGAACAGAAAGAGGGTCGCTTGTCATTGCCTGTCACTTGCTGCTTGCAGCCTTCTGCCTGCCTGCTCTGCAATGCTCCTCTGTCATATCACCCTGCCTTGGAGCCAGCCAGCTATGAAGTAAAACCTCTACAAACTGTGAACTACAAAATAAACGCTTCCTTCTTTAACTCTGGGGGTCAGGTTTTGTCTCAGCAATGAGAAAAGTAACTAAAACAGAATTTTTTCCTCTTTCAGCTTTGGGTGTCAGGTTGTTTGTGTGTGTGTGTGTGTGTGTGTGTGTGTGTGTGTGTCTCAGCAATGCAAAAAGAAACTAAGACATTTACTATCCACCAAGAACAGCTTTTCATACTTCACTGAATTCACTCAACCCTCACAACACCCCAACAGGTAGATACAGGTGAAGAAAATAAGGTACAGAGGCGAATCAATGTCTCCAAGGTAACACAGCCAAGAAATGAGAGACTGAGGTAAGAGCCCAGTGGCCCTGCTCCAGAGCCCTCCCACTTCCTGCCATGACGCATTGCCCGGCCTGCTGCTGCCTCACCTCCCGCAGCAGGCGCGCCTCCAGGAGCTCATGATAGGCTTTGGCAGACTCCTCAAACCGATCATGCTTCTGCAGATCCAGGGCCTTGTGGTATAAGGCAAAAGCCTCTGCTTCCTGCAAACCAAGACAGAAGACATTTTCACACAATACAAAGATTTGTCTGTTCTAAACCAAAAATGTGTATAAGGGGCACTATAGTCACGGCCATGTTACTTATCAGAAGCTACATCCTCTACACTTAAGAAAAACCTAATTCTCCAATCTGCCAGAAGCTAATCACTAAAAGAACCTCTCACACTCTAAGAAGACACAAGTGATACAAGCATGAATAGTGTAGACAACAGTGAAAACAACACAGAGAGGCAGGGCATAGATTCAGATCATGTGAAGGTATGAGCCCAGTGACCTATTTTGGGTCAGAAAAGTAGCCACACAGGCTAGGGTAACCCAGAGAATCTGTGAGTGTGTGTGGCGTTGTATGAAGCACATATTTGGCCTTTGTCCATGGTTCCTGAGGTGGAGCTTCTAAAACCCTAATGGAGTTTCCTGAGTGATGGGATATGTTATGGTTTAAATATGAAGTGTCCCCCTAGAGACTTATGTATTGAGGGCTGGACTCCCAATGCAAAAAAATTCTGAGGTGGGCCTACAAACGAGACTGGGCTACAAGGACGCTAACCTCATCAATGGATTAGCCACTGATGAGTTCATAGCTGAGGAGCTATTAGGAGGTAGAGCCCAGCTGGAGGAGTAAGTCACTGGGCTGGCTTTGAAGGGCACATCCTACCCCAGCCCCTTCCTCTCTCTCTGCTCTTCTGTTCTGTTTCCTAGCTGCCAGGAGGGGAGAGGGAGCTTTTCTCTCCCATGTCCTTTTGCCATGATGTTTCTACCCTCAAGTCAGCCAATCACGGATGAAACCTGTAAAATCATAGCAAAAACAAAACCTTTCTCCTTTCAGTGTGTATGTCAGGAATTTCGTCACAGAAACAAAAAGCTAAGAGTATCTTTTTCGTTTTGTTTTGTTTTGGTAATGACAATCAAACTCATGACCTTAGGCTTGCCAGGCAGGTGCTGTGTCACTGAGCTATATTATATCCCTGGCCCTAAGAGTATCTTTTGTTTTTCAAAATGAGCAAGCCCCTTTCAACCGACCTAAATTCATGTTAATGAGATTATAGGTGAGGTACCCTAGATTGCTTCAGGATTGGGCTGGTAGTGGAAGAACCAACCATGATTAAAGGGTTGGAACTTTCAGTTCTCCCACCCCACCTCCAACCTTCAGAGAGGAGAAAGAGGCTGCAGATGAGTTGATCACCAGTGATTTAATCTATCGCGCCTGTGCAACAGAACTCCTAAAGGATTGGGTGTGGAGACCTTCTGAGTTAACACATCAGGGTGCTGACAGAGAGCAATGCACAAGAGAGCAACTGTGCACTGGCAACTCTTCTCTGCCCTGTGAAGCATCCCTTCCATTTGGCTGGCCCTGGGTTGTATCCTTTCTAATAAACTGGTCAATGTCATTCAAGTTTTTCCTGTGTTCTGTAAGTCTTACAAGCAAAATACTAAGCCCAAAGCAGGTAAGCAGAAATGTGCCAAGCCAGCAGAAATGTGAGTATCCTGGCACTTAGTACCCGCAGCTGGCATCTGAAGTGAAGGCAGTCTAGTGGGACAGAGCCATTAAACTGGTAGAGTCTCACACCAACTCAGGATGGTTAGTGTCAGGACTGATAGAATTGTACAGCACTCAGCTGGTGTCTGGAGAGTTGAACATTTGGTCGGTGGGAGGAAAAACCATCCTACACATTTGATGTCAGAAGAGCTATGAGTAAAAATAATTCAATATGAACATGGTTTCCACTGCTTTCTTTTATTTTGCTTCGTTTTCCTTAGTGCTAGACATTGAACCCAGGACCTCACACATGCTAAGCATACACTCAAATCACTGACTGAGTGATTGAGCTACACACCCCATTCTCTACTGCTTTCTACTTTCTGTCTTAACCTTATCATTGCCCGGGGAAGCTGACAACAGCCTCCAACACTCCCACTCGATCACACTAACACTCTTTGTTCGTTTGTTTGGCTTTGGTTTTACACGACAGGGACTTGCTATATATATATATATATATATATATATATATATATATATATATATAGAGAGAGAGAGAGAGAGAGAGAGAGAGAGAGAGAGACTGGGCTTGAACTCGTTATGTACCCAGGCTGGGATCGAACTCAACTCCTATCTCAGCCTACTGAGTAGCTAGGGTTATACACATGTACCACTGTACCCAGCTGACTAGACCTCTGAGAAGTCTCAGGGACTGTCCTAGTTTCTTCCATAAAAGGGGAGAAGGGAGCATATGTTTATTTCAGGGAAAACAAAGACAGGGACAAAAAAGATAAGGAAAAACCCTTGTTACATGAGGGTAGGGCATGGATGGAGAGATGAATGAATGTATAGATGACAAGCAGGGAAAAAAGAAAAAGACGGAGGTGGGAGAAAGGCAGACAAACAGACAACAAGGTAGAGGGGAATGATCAAGAACCTAGAAAGCTGAAGTTGGACCTGGCTCCTCCACTATCCTAGAGGGAGATCCCAGACATGGCAGCTCTTCTCTCATTTTACACTGTAAAATGAGAGTAATACACTAGGAAACTTTGACAGACCATCTCCATAAATATTCTACTATCAGGGCCGGGAGTTTGGCTCAGTGGCTTAAGCGCCTGCCCTGGCAGGTGCAAGGTTGTGAGTTCGATCCCCGGTGCCGCAAAAAAAAAAAAAATATTCTACCATTCTCTGGGAAAGCCAACACTGAGGCCTACACAATAATTTCTCTTCAATGTGACCACATCTGAAGAGAAATAGATTTAACATGAGATGGAAGGCTAGCTATCTTTCAAAACAGAGCTTCACTGGGGGTGTAGCTCAGTGGTAGACTACTTGTCTAGCATGCTCGAGGCCCTAGGTTCAATCACCAGCATTGAAAAAAAAGTTTCTCCTTAAAATTCCATTAAGGAGATGTCTGAAAACATTTAAAATAAGGTCCCATCTACAGAAATGAAAAGCAAGGTCTGCAGAGGAAGATATATTACATACCTGAGCCTCCTTTGTTTGGGTTTTATGACTTTTAAAGCTTCCTTCATGATCATCCTCAATTGTGGAGCTGGCATTTAAAGCTGCAATTCGAATCTAGAAATGAGTTTCAAGGAAGAGAAGTGAAGCTGTCAGATGAATAGAATTCAGCTCCAGTATACAGTCTATTCTACCTTGCAAAGCTACGAAACCATAAACACAGATGAAAGTCTAGGAAAAAAAGAGGGACTAGAACATGTCTGGGGGGACATGCCAATCTGCAGAAAACATGTCTTGCCACTAGTTTAGACTGGAACATTCACTTGAGATATGGACAGCCCACAAAGGAAACACAGGGTTGTGGACTAAATAAACTGTGGAATAAACAGCTTTATTCAGCTGCTCAGCTATAGTCCATCTGTTTAGCAGCTTTTGTGGCCCCAGCCACTGTACACTCATGGCAGTCCTTGGCCACCTTGTCTCCCCTTCTTACAACGTCCTCAGCTGTTTAATCCACATTTGTACCAAAATACACAAAGGTG
>RJWM01043266.1:0-13893 GCA_004363535.1 Dasyprocta punctata
CAAGGATCCAATCCAAAAATGGGCATATGAGATGAATACACACTTCTCAGAGAAAGAAATACAAATGGTAAATAAATATATGAAAAAATGTTCAACATCAATGGCCATTCGGGAAATGTAAATTAAAAGAATGCTGAGATTCCATCTCACCCCAGAAAGAATGGCCAAGATTAAAAAATCAACCAACAGCAAATGCTGGAGGGGCTGTGGTCAAAAAGGAACTCTTCTCTACTGCTGGTGAGAGTGTAGACTGGTGCAGCCACTGTAGAAGTCAGTGTGGAGATTCCTCAAGAAGCTAGGATTAGAGATCCCATTCAACCCAGCTATCCCTCTTCTGGGCATTTTCCCAGAAGAACTGAAAACATCATACCACAGTGATATCTGTGCACCTATGTTTATAGCAACCCAATTTGTAATAGCCAGATCTTGGAAACAACTCAAGTGCCCATCAATCAAAGAATGGATAAAAAAGATGTGGTATTTTTATACAATGGAGTACTCACTCAGCTATTAAGAAAGATTGCATTGAGACTTTTGTAAGTAAATGGTCACGACTTGAGACCATACTCGAAAGTGAGATAAATCAAACCCACATGTGCAAATACCGTATTGTCTCCCTAGTGTAAGAAATGGAAAAGTATATATGATCCAAAATCTATAATAAATACTACGTAAGGGTAAAAAACAGCTCAAAGAGCAAAAGTAATTGGGAAGGGAAAAGGCGGAAAGAGAAAAGGGAAGAGGAAATATATAAACCTGTATATATGTATGTGTAAGATAACTAAAATGAGCACACTGTTGAATCTATTCATTACTGAGAAAGAACAATTAATACTCATATGATTAGATTAATTTTACATGTCTATATCTGTTAATGTAAGTAATCATTTTAAAGATAATGATAGGCATTATTGCAACCATTGTCAAGTTTCTATCATCCGATTTTGTAAAACTGCAGTGTTACTGTTGTGTATTCACTCTAGTCGTTTGTTTGTCTCTTTTGCTTGTTGTCTTTGTTTCATATGTCTTTTTTTGTTTTTTCTTCGCTAAAATAAAAAAATAAATAATTAATTTAAAACGAAAACAATGCCAATACAATCTTCAGCAGAAACAAACAACATACATCCAATGGATTGCATCAAGTACTATACCACTCCCTAGAAATATAACAGAGAATAGCATATTAAAGACTCTGTATCCAAAGGGCTCATATTGTGATGGAGTCTTCAGGAAAGGGAGATAAGGTAAACTCAGGGAATTATAAAATGATTCAACTATGTACGTAATATATAAAAGAAATATGGGTAAAGTGTTATGGAGAAACATAGGAGCTGGAAACGATGGGGTAATGATTGTGATAGGTCTGTAATTAATTAGACCCACAAGTGTAAATATCACATTTTTTTCTCTAATTTGAGAAACACAAACTGTAAAAAGGGACCAAAGTATATAATATGTATTATGAAATGGGAAGAAATTGTTCAAAAGAAATGACAACTCTCTCAGTGAAACTGAAGATGTAATTAAAAACCTACCAAGAAGGAAAAGCCCACGCCATGATGGATTCACTGTTGAATTATGCAAGAAATGTAGAGAAGACCTGATACCACTACTTCTCAAATTCTTCAATAAAATTGAAAGGTAAACAATACTTCCAAATTCATTCCTGGAATCAAGTAATACCCTAATACCAAAATGAGAGAAGGGCCCAACCAAGAAAGTGAACTACAGGCCAATATCCCTCATGAACATAAGTGCAAAAATTCTCAATAAGATACTGGCAAATAGAATGCAGCAAATTATCAAGAATATTTCACACTATGACCAACTAGAATTCATCCCAGAGATGCAGGGATGGTTCAATATATGCAAATCAATAAATGTAATATACCATATTAATAGAACCAAGGAGAAAAAACACACAATCATCTCAATAGTTGCAGAAAAAACATCTGACAAGGTCCAAAACCTCCTTTCACGATAAAAACAATATGGAAAATTGGAATAGGTAGTCTTTATCTCAAAAGCACATGTTAAGAGCCATCTATGATGAACCAAGTGACAACATCATACTAAATGATCAAACTGAAAACTTTCACTCTAAAATCAGGAACAAGACAAAGATATTCACTGTCATCACTAGTATTCAGTACAGTTCTGGAGACACTGGCCAGAGCAATTAGATAAGAGAAACAAATGAAAGGAATAAGGATAGGAAAGGAAGAAGTTAACTGATCATTATTTGCAGATGACATGAAACTCTATATAGAAGACCTGAAAAAACCTCACCAAAAGATTTACAGATTTAATAACCAAACTCAGTAGCATAGCTGGATAGAAACCTGACACTACAAAATAAATACCCCTGTACATGAATAACAAACACGCTGAGAGATATTAGGGAAACAGCACCTTTCACAATATCATCCTATCCAAGGAAGTGAAACACCTCTACATTTAAAACTACAGTATTCTGAAAAAAAGAGATTAAAGAAGATATTAGACAACGGAAAGATAGCCCTTGCTCATGAGTAGGAAGTACCAATATAGTAAAAATGGCCTAGTTTCCAAAATTTCTATATAGAGTTAATGCAATCCTGGTCAATATTTTAATAACATATCTCACAGAATTAGAGAAAGCAATCCTAAAATTCAGGAACCAGAAAACATCTAGAAGAGCAAAAGCAAGGCAGGGCATCACAATATTTGACTTGAAATTATCTGATTAAGGTAGAAAACTAACTCAGTGAGCAAAACCATTCTCTGTTATACAGAAGATTCAAGATGCCAGAATGTTGGAAGGATCTAAAATGTAGACATTGTTAATTTATTAATTGTGCTTGAATTTTCATACAGTGTTTTATGATCCTTTGACATCCTGGAGGCTTTGTAGACTCAGAGAGACACTGGTAATTCCAGAATTAATTTTTAAAGTTAGCAAACTTGTCTAACAGCATACCTTTCATGTGTAAAGCAACCATTAAAGATTATACACCTCCAGTAACCTTTCTCTAACCATCCCACAAAAAGCCAGTATTTCTCTTTCCCTAGATCACACTACAGCAAAGTGCTGGATGTGTAGGGGCTAAAGAATTACACTAAAAGTTCAACCTGATATTAATCACTGAAATATCTCCACTGAAACATTCAAACTATCCAATCCTAAACTTACCAAATCGACCTACCTGATATTGACCATTCTTTCCCATGAAAACCCAACTAAAGTCTGATAATATGCATTCATCTTGCTATTTCCTTTTTCTAACTGATGCTGGTACTTTTTCCATGGAACCCTTCATAGAGTGATATGTTCTTTTCTCTTATAAACTGGAAGTAACTGTCTTTCCTTGACTGTATCTGCTGTTCTGTTGACTTTAAGAAAGCTGAGTAAAACAAGTGCCTAGATACATTTTATTACAGTATACATCAAAAATAATACAGAAGTAGCATTATAGAAATGTTTAATGTTTTTTGTTCTAGAAATCATCTAAAACAAGGAAGTGACAACCAAGATTTACAGATAAATACAGTAAAAAGGAGTAATGAGTATCATAGTCTTATGACATAAGTTTCAAAGTTTGTAGTTTTTGGAGAGGATTAAGTAAGAATGCTCTGCAATCATGATGGAAAACTGCAAAGCACACCGGCCTGCACTTTAGATGATAGAATCATTGGCATTCTTCACTTGGAAACATTGACAAAGAAAAAAAGTTTTCTGACAGAACCAGGTTTCTATTAAAGCACAAAGGCAAAGTAAATGAATTACTTTGCCTTTGTGCTTTAATACAGGATATTTTGAGTGAAAAGTAGTGGGTTCTATAAGATATGGTGGAAATATTTTTTGAGGTGGAGAGAAGTGGGATATATGTTTTAAAAGGGTGATGTAACTTTTTACACTGGGTTAGAACATAAATATAATTTTCTTAAAAATAAATTTTAAAAGATGGCTTCTAAAATAGAGACAAAGCTTTATATGTTCTAGACACAAGGCCTTTGTCTGAGGGACAGTTGGCTAAAATTTTCCCATTCTATGAGTTTTTTTTCACTCTGTTGGTGACTTCTTTTGATGTGCAAAAACTTTAATAACATGAGATCCCAGTTGTTAATTCTTTGAAGTACTTCCTGTGCAGTTTGCATTGTGTTCACGGACTCTTTGCCTACCCCTGTGTCTTCAGGAATTGAAAAACGTCAGACTTACAAATTCAAAGACCCAATACAAAAATTGGCATCTGAGATAAACATGAATTTCTCAAATGAAGAAATACAAATGGCAAATAAATATATTAAGAAATGTTCAGCATCATTGGTCATTCTAGAAATGTGAATTAAAACAACACTGAAATTCTATCTCACCCCAGAAAGACTGGCTGTCATCGAGAAACCAACAAACAGTAAATTTGACAGGGCTGTGGTAAAATAGGAAATTTCTCCACTGTTAATGGGTGTGTAGACTGGTACAACCACTGTGAAATTCAGTGCTGAGATTCCTCAAAAATCTAGGATTGGAGGTCCCATTCAATCCAGCTGTTCTCTTTCTGGGTATTTTCCCAGAAGAATTGAAAACATTATGTTACAGCAATATATGTGTACCTATGTTTATAGCAGTACAATTTGTAATAGTTAAATCTTTTTTTTTTTTTTTTTTGTAGCACCAGGGATCGAGCTCACAACCTTGTGCCTGCCAGGCAGGCATTTAAGCCACTGAGCCAAACTCGTGGCCCGAGTTTTTTGAGACAGGGTTGCACTATGTAGTTCAGGTCGGCCTTGTGCTCATGTTGTAGGCCAAACCAGCCTCAAACTCACAACACTCCTCCTACCTCAGTCACCCGAGTGCTGAGATTAAAGGCATGCACCACCATGCCCAGCTACTAGTTAAATTTTGGAAACAACCCAAATGTCCATCAACCATGGAATGGATAAAGAATATGTGGTATCTTTATACAATGAAGTATTACTCAACTATAAAGAAGGATAAACTTGAGACTTTTATAGGTAAATGGATACAACTAGACACCATACTCATAAGTGAAATAAATCAGACTCATGTTTAAACATTGTATTGTCTCCATAGTGTAAATTAAAAAAAAAGGTAAATAAGATGCAAAATGTACAATAGATATCATGAAAATAAAAGGAAAAGAAAGTGCTACAAAGGAAAGAACAACTGGAATAGGGGAAAGGAGAAAAGAAAGAAGGGAAAAGATTATAGATATTTGCATATGAACATATATATGTGTGCATATGTAAATACATACAAGATAGATAGCTATGTCTAATCTCTGTTAGTTCATCAAAAAGAACAGTTTCAGTTTTCATTGTCTGATTGTGTGATCATTTTTATGCCTAAATCTTATAATCTGAACTACTACTTTCACGATAACAGTACGCAATATATTAGTGCCAATTACCTATTTTTTTGAAATTCTGTATGGTTTTTGTCCTTTTTTTGTTTTGTTTCTAAAATAAAAAATAAAAAATGATGTGAAACAAACAAACAAATAAATAAATAAATAGCTAAATAAATAAAATAGGGACAGAGGCATAATATGGGAAGTGTTGATGGTTTCAAAATAATGGAGTGGTGAGCAGCCCCAGATTTTAGAGAGAAGCAGGAAAGTTGATATCACTAGGACTACATGCAAGTACAGAACCCAGACTTAACTTTCACTAAAGCAAGAGGGTACAGTACTAGACATGGAGGGCCATCTTGCTCTGATGGCATAAAGCTCTACAGGTCCATTGTGGTTTGAGGAGGTAAGAAGTTTATTAAGAAATTTCTACATGGGAGGAACAGCTTGAGCAGAGGAATTGCTTGAGCACGGGGCAAATGCTTTGCCCCTGAGTTATGCCATCTATGGTCCCTGTTGAATGCCTCAGTAGAGATTCAGATAAATTTATAACTAGGCTACTAGTAATAAAGCACAGGTTCTTCATAGTTGCCAACCTACTCGTTACTCTCAGGTTCTAACCTTAGAGAATAAGAGTTTTACGGTATCTCTATGATACATTTGCAGAGATGAAAATTTTTGTTATTTGAATATATCAAGGGAAGAGTTTCAAAGAAATGAGCTTAAGATTAACTGCTGAGAGTACTGACATGCAGAAACATTTTGTTACTTCTATAGCCATTTATTCTTAGACAGAGAGACATCTACCAGCAGTCTGCTGCTGGTCACCACACTTCAGGTACCTGAGTTTGAAGAAAGCTATTATTTGGAAACAAGGGACAAATAGGAAGGAGACAGAGGGTAGCAAAACTGAAAGTAAAAAATAAATGCCACTGAAGCAGAGGTGAAGTGTCAAAGTTTTGGCAACAAGAGTCATATCTTGCAACTTGTAAGGTACAGCTGAAAAAAGGATTTTGAAACACATTTGAAAGCTGTTTTACCTTTGGAGGTTTGCTTATTTTTGAACTTGGGGAATCCTGTGGCTTTAACTGTTCATTTTATCTTTGAGATTAATCAGTAGGGATGAATGAAGCTTGCTGGCAGATCGTGTCTGTCTGACACTGTCTATTAAAACTTTGAACTTGATAGTTGGCAAGAAAGTAATGTTGCAAAGTATCATCAGGATGAAGAACTCAGTTTCCACATTAAATTTTTGGAGAACCTAATGACTAACTACCAAGTTTATAGAAATAACATGAGGTTCTCTTTACAATAGTTGATAATTTACAGGACTGCAGAGGACAGCAGAGAAATAATATCTTTTTCAAAACTGTATTCTTGAAGCTTAACTCAAAGCCAAACAAATAGCAGTAGAAGAAAATGATAGTGAATATGATACACTTTTCAATGCAGTGAATGAAAGTGAAACTTTCTGAAGTTATTCACCTAGATTACAATGTCAATAATTACCTCTGAAGTTGAACAAATAGGCAAATTCAAACTTTTTTTTTTAACAAACCCAATTAAACATCTATCCTCTGCTACTAACTGCACTCTTATTGTGTGCTAAGCATATAGTGAAAACTTTACATAAAAGATTCTACTTAATATTTGTAACTAGGACACTGGCACAAATAATATTTGTATGTTTTTCCAAAATCATGTAACTGGTAAGTGAGGAGCCAAGATTTAGAGCTAACTTCAGTGACAGTAATCAAAGCTATGGAGATCTTAATGATTTTGACCCTGATGTATTAATTTGCTTGCATACTATTGTTTTCTAGCTAGAGAGCAATTTAAACAAAGAAAAATATAACTCAAGTTTTACAAAAGAGCATTGCATAGAAAGGGGAGCCAGCCCCTCTGAGGTTGGAATAATTGAGTTAATACTTTCAAAATAGAGGTACCATGAATTTGGTTTTAGATGGGATCTGGTTTGAGGAGGTAAGAAATTTATTAAGAAATTTCTGCTTGGGAGGAACAGCTTGAGGGGAGGAACAGCTCGGGCAGGGGTGCAGTGAGAAGTTACTGAGGTCTCATCAGATGACAGATGCAGCGATTATGTCCAGCACAATTCTCTTAATATTTTGGTGGCTTTTAGGATATTTTTATTTGGACAAAGGTAGCAATCATATTCTTAATTTATCTTGTGGCTTTTGTTACTTTTGGAATGGTATAAAAACAGATGTTCTTAACTCGATTTATTCTTTTTTAATTGGAAAAATATGGGACAGTGTACTTTCAAAGACAATGAACTTAAAAGAATAAAAATATAACAGCTGTGGGATGATTTTAAAAATGAGAATGACTATCAAAGAGGCCATTCTTTCTGTGAAAATATTTATACTGTATTCCTTCCTTTAAGGTTCCACAACAGATGTGGCAATAGTTATTCATAAAGTTTCTATAAGAATATGAAAGAGAATCACTCCATATACATAGTTTCCTTCAGGGAGATTGACTTGCCATGTGTCTTCTTGCATCAATAATTATATTTCCTTGTTCATTATGAAAAATTAAACATTGTGAGGCTTACATAATCATGGTATTTGTCTCTGTTTTTCCATTGAGAAGTTAAAATTAAAAATTAAAAAAATACAAACTTTTCTTCTTCTAGCCTCAGTTCCATTTACCAGTTTGTTTTTAACGAATTTTATGTTTTTCTTTGAGATGTATAGTGATGGGTTTAGAAAAACCTCTGAGTTTCTTTAGTGTTATAATATAAGCTAACATCTCCCTTCGAGTTTCTATGGTAGTTGTTTGAGTGGTATTTAATGCTATTCATATTTAAGAATGAACCATTGAGATTTTGGGTATGAGATAAATTGAAAATTTTAGGATTAATTGAACACTATTGCTAATGGCATCTTTGTTAATTCATGACATATATTGCTTCATTAGAGACTGAAACTTTAAAGTATAATGTTTGGAATCATTTCAGTTGACAGCAGTTTGTCAAGTACTTTACTGTAACAGATGATATTTCACTCAAAGTCTTAAAACTTAAAACATCCAGACAAGCAAATGGAAGCATTGTCAATTCAGTAGTTTCAGAAACAGAAAGGAAAAAATTCTTAATCTGTCAATGTAACTACTTCTCAGATAACCACATCTTAAAAGCACATAGAAAAGTCTTATGTATAAAGGTATTTCTTAAAACAGAACAAAATAAAAGTTTTCTTTACAAGAAAAATTATGTCTACTTTGATAAAATTCAATATATTTAGAACATCTGTCTAAATTCTTTTAAAAATATGTTGGCTGCTCACATAATTTTTGTTTTTTCAAAATCAATTGATACTAATGTTGGTTTTGAAAAGTTCTTCAAATGCAACAAATAGAACAGATGGATTTCAAAGGTATAGGGACAAGAGATCACTAATATTTGTAGGAGAAATGACAGGAAATAAAATATTCAAAATATATCGTACAGTTGTTTTAGTGAACTTGGAGTTTCTATAATCTTCCTCTCATTATGCTGGAGTGTAAGAAAATTTTGCTTTATTTTACATTCCAGAATTAGAAGTTTTTCATAAAATTTCTGGAGAAATAAAACTAGGAGCCCCTAGTACCTTTCCTCACACAGGTACTACAGGAGGGGAAACTATGGGATTGAAACTCAGACTACTTTCTCAGCCATGGTCATGTCAATGATCTCTGATTTCTTTTTAGGTCTTCCACAATCTCCAACAAGGAAATATTTTCTAGTGCTTGGCAGTGCTCCCTGTGAGTGTCTTTTTTTTTTTTTTTTTTTTTTTTTTTTTTTTTTTTTTTTTTTTTTTTTTTTTTTTTTTTTTTTTTTTTTTTTTTTTTTTTTTTTTTTTTTTTTGTACCCGGCAGGGTACAAAACTTACAACCTCACATTTGGCAGGCAGGCACTTATGTCACTGAGCTAAATTCCCAGCCCTTCCCTGTGAGTTTCTATCCATTATTCTTTACATTTTTACTTAAATATTAGAAATTTTTCCACTTTCTTCTTTTTTCCTTCCTTCCTTCTTTCCTTTCTTCCTTCCTGTGTTTTTTTGGTTCTGTCTTCTTACATTAGTGGGTCTGTAATTTCATGGCTAACCGAAGTGCAAAGGCTGCAATAACAATACAAATACATAACAAATATAAAATAGGTTTTAAGAGTGTGATGAATTTGACACATTATTTTTACTTAGAGCTTGCAGAGAAATTTTTAGGCAAAAACCGTTAGCCATTGCTCATATTTTGAATTTGACTCTGGCATGATCATAACACAAATTTTGTTTCAGTTTTACAGATTATGCTGAAGTTAATTATGTTAGAAGTAGGAGTTAATTTAATAATTTCTGTGGGATTCTAATTCTATTCTGTGCTCAACTTGCCATCATTCAATTGTTATGGATAGTTATAAGATAGTTCAGAATTGAACCTCAAAACTTGTTAAAATTTTGTAAAATAGTCTCTCTACAAAAGGCTAAAAAAAAGTCAGGTATGGTACTGCATACATGAAATTCCAGCACTCAGGGAACTGGGGCAGGAAGCTATGAATTTGAGGTTAGTCTGGGCTGCATAGTGAGTTCAATACCAAGCTGAATTACACAGCTAGACCCTGTCTCAACTGCCTCCAAAGGCTAAAACAATTTGGCCTTCAAAGAACAAGGGAAAAATCTTTAGAATGAATTATTAATTTTCTAAAATATTATATAGAAAACCAGGAAGAAATGAAAGTCTAGATTAGAATATACCAAAAGGGATTTTAAGCATAAAGATGTTTTGTTTTAAAGAATGAAGACAAAAAGTCTCTAACAGTTTACATCTCTGGAATTCCATGGACTCTTTCCATGAACAAATAAATAAAATATCATCAATCAACTACTGGTACTCCTACAAGATTTGTTTTCCATCCTTTCTCTAACATTTCATGATTGGTATACTCAGATCAACAGTTCACAGATCACACAGGCATAGAACTTTAAAATTCTTTTTCACAGTTCAAGAATTATATCCTATAATATTTTTCCTTGTCTGAGTCTGATCTTGGAATCAATGCGTGTTATCTAAATTGTTACTGTACTCAAAATTACATAGATTTCTCTGTCAAAATACATAGAAATATTTTGCTTGACTCCTAAGAACTTTTAACAAAGATTTTCATATAGAAAAAGACTGGATAATTCTGCAAAGTTAGTGTTAAAGTACAGATACATTAGCCTGAAGTTTGGAGCAGTTTCAGAAGTGCTATAGGAAATTTAATCTGAAATGCTTTTTCTTTAAAATTTCAGGGAAATTATCAATTCCCTGAAGAGAGGTGAAAATGAAAAAAGAGCAATGTGGAGGGATAATTACTATACTTTCAGTAAATATGATTTACTAATGAAGGCAAGTATAGGGACACTGGAATACATGAAGAATCTGTAGGTTGACAGAGAAGAAACAGTGGAAACAAATCTTTTTTTGTTTCTTTCCTCAACCTCAAAAGTTAATGGTGAGGGAAGAAGACTTCTGGGGACAAAAGTTTATAGAAATAAGTTATAAAACTGACTTTAATGTGATTATCATTAAGTCATCACTTGATCCCTTCTGTCAGATATGACTATCCTAGAAATTAAGTAATTTGAAAACATCTAAAATTTAGATAATGGTTGTATTAAATACTATAATTAGTCTAATAAAGCCATAATGCCAAGACAGCAAAGTAATGTGGTCAAATGACCATTTGATTTCACAATGAAGAGATCTGGATTTTAAAGCAAGTCCTATTAATTATTGTTGGTGTGGTTTCAGATAAATATTGTCCATTTTTGAATATTAAGTTTCTCATGCATAAATTTAAGACTTGTATCTCACAAAGTCATATGGGTAGCAAAATGATAGCATATATGTAACACCAGGGAGATCAGTAAGGACTCAGTAGATATTAGTTGAGATACTACAGAAACTTTAATAATCAGAAGTGACCTCAATTTTATTAAGCTATTAAATATCATTACAGTGGGAAATAGTACAACTGGTAAATAAAATACTTATATTTTATTGAAGCACATAATTTTTCTTGGTAATAAGGATTATAGTTTTTTTAGTCATTTGATTTTCATAGAAAATTCTTAACAGTCAAATATAGAAAAAACTCACCAAATTTTAAGGTCAGTCCTAAATATTCCAAAAATAAGTATTGTAAGTTACATAAACATGATACTTTGTTTTAAAATGTGAACACATTTCAATAAAAAAAATCTCTGTTTTATATTTGATATCCTAACGGAATATACAGTTTTCTAATTTTTGCAGAAATCACCGTTTCTTAATCCAGTCATTTCTTTATACAGTAGTATCTTGGTTCATTTTTTAATTCCTTCCAAAATTCTTGAAAAATGCTATATTCATGCTTGTGCAGGGCAGATGACTGTAGTCCTGTTCATCACCCCATGCCAGGTGTAAATAAAAAAAATACTGGCAAACACAGATGTGTGATTATCTTACCTATTGTAGATTAATTACTTTTTTATTTTAAAGAAGCAAAACAGAAGAAATGATAGAAGTAATACAGAACTTAAAAAAACAGTAAGAAATCAATGCTAGTAAATATATTACATATTGTTATCTTAGAAGTAGTTGTTCAAGTTATGAGATCAAGGCATAAAAGCTTGTCAGAAAGAATAACTTGTGTAGATTAATTACTTTTAAGAAGAACATTCTTCTCACTCTAATATAAAGTCTAGTATGACAATTGACTATAGTGTCAATGTGAATAAGAAAAGTCTAGCTGATTGGTTTGGCACTATTCTGGGTGTGTGCAGATGATAGACTTACTGAAGAGGTAAGACTCACCCTCAGGGTGGCTGATATGAAACAATGGACTTCTATGCTGGGTGGAATAAAAAGAAAGAAGAGAGAATTCTTACTTTTGGTTCTTTGGAGGAACTCCAGTCATTGCCATTATCTATCTCCAGACTTGCAGCAAAAGTTCTGCAACCTTCCAGTGTTGACTCTACCCTTCCAATGTACAGTGGGATAACAAACATTTTCATTCCAAAAGGTAAAAATAGGGAGATAGAAAACATTGGAATCAGAGCAAGACCAAAATCCAGCAGAGCAAACATTAAATCCGAATGTTTTATGTCCAGCACCTGGGGCAATCTGCAGTGAGATGTGAATTCTAGAAGGCTTGGGCAGCCTTGCCCCTTGAGGATTTCCAATGGTGGTTGTAACCTTCACGGGCTCTTTCAGTGGCTGACTTTGCCTGCTCCTTTCCTCAGGTTTTGCACATTCCTGACTTTTTCAACATCCTGGGGTTTCCATTGCATTTGACTTCATCTTCACAGTTTCACCCACTGTCCTCTCAGGAGTACATTGCCTGACCTCCCAGTCCTTCTGAAATCTGGGTGGAACCCTCTTCGACCCCACACATCTTGCATTCTTCATGCACATAAAACCAACACCACATGGATTATGCCAAGGTCTGGCCCCAACTGGGGCAATAGCTGAGCCCTTTTGCATCTTGCTGGTGGTTGCAGAGACCTCTGAGTGTCTGGATTACTGAGCATGGTGAACTTAATCCTGGGTTATCAATTCACATTCCCCTGGATTTTGCCATTCTGGTGCATGGTGACCTGGGGTCCTCTTCAGCAACGAAGTCTTTCAGCTTTGCAGTTTGAGTTGGAAAGTGGTAGAGGCTTATGTCCTCACATTCCCTCAAGGGATTTTTCCTATTGTTCTGTTCCAAAATACTTGGCTTCTTTTTAGTATTAATCTTTTCAGCAACCAAGATCTGATTCTCTGTATATGGAGGTCTCAACTTTACTAGAGTATCCTTTTGTGCCAACTTTAAAACTACAGGCATTGTGCCATGCCATCTGGTCTTGATTCTAAACATGGATCTGACTAGAAGTCCCCACTAATACCCATGCCATGGTATCCATATTAGCTTGCTCTGAAGTTTCCTCTGCCGTATTAATTAGTCTGCCACCCTTAATCTCAGTCTCATGCAAAGTCTCAGAACATGAACAAAATGCAGACAAATTTTCTGCCAGAGCATAATACACATGGATTGGTATTCAACTGCCAATGGAATACTTCTTCCCAACAGAAACCTCTTGAGTCTAATCTTTACCAGTTGCATTTCTGTCAACCTTCTGGTCTTTTGAATTATGACCAGAATCTCCCATCAAGCTAAGCTTGCAGCATTGTAGTACTACTCCAAAAGCATTCCCAAACCTTTCCTAACTCTACCCATAAACCAGTTCCAAAGACTTCTGAATCACATAGTCAGGTTGTGTCTCAGCAATGATCACACTTCTCTGGTAGCAAAATCTGTTTTAGTTACTCTCTCTTTGCTAAAACATGATGTCTAACAATCACAACTCTGAAAGAAGGACAAGTTTATTTTGATTTGGAGTTTGTAGATGTTTCAATCCATAGTTGAAGAAGGCACAAGGAAAGAAGACACAGTAGAGGGTCATGGTACAGAAGGCTTGCTTATGGTACAGCAGTCTGGAAGCAGAAAAGAGGATCAAGGAAGGAGAAAAGGAAATAGACCCTT